>PVKY010001848.1:0-12828 GCA_004027775.1 Bradypus variegatus | reverse complement strand
CCCCCACCCTGGATGTGGGAAGGGCATCTCAGCTGGAGGCGGGCTGTGTGATTCAGCAGGCCTTCCCCAAGAGTGCCACTTTCCCGGGAGTGTGGGTGGTATGAGGAGCCAGCTGGTCATTAAAGGGCCTGGGGCCTTCCTGGTGGGTGGGCGCCCGCCCTGGCCTGGCTGGGAGGGCTGCCCCTGGGCTGGAGTTGCTGGCCCGGGGTGGTGGTGTTGTCTGCTGGCCCTGTGCTGACTTGGGCTCTGGGAACCTTGGTTGAGGGAGGCGGTGGGAAGCTGGACTCCTGGGCTCCATTTCTCTTGGCACTGCCTGCTTTTGGACGAGTGGAGGCCAAGCGCCACACAGCTATGAGGACGTAGCTCTGCCAGTCACCAGCAGGATGACACTGGGCAGGTGACTTCACCTCCCTGAGCCTTGGGTCCCCTGTAGGCCCTGCCTCTTAGGTGGTGAAGAGGCTCCACTTACCCCAGCACCTCCGGAACATGTCCTGATCCTCTGCAAATGGGTTAAGTGCCCTTTTCCACTTCATTCATTAGGGAGCTCAGATAGTTCGCTTTCCTGCTGCCCTCCCCATGTGTCCCAGAATACCTTAGAAAGGCTAGGACAAAAAGCATGTGGCGTTTGAAGGGAGGTCTCGTTTCATGAAGAGATTGGTACCTTGGTGGTTATGGATATCATCAGTGATCAGGATAAGGTGGCCCAGTCCCATAATCCAGGTCCTTTAGTCCCTCTCCCAAGACAAGAGACCCCATTTGAGGAAACACAGTTATTTAAAACTTGGTTTAAAAATCTAGACTCCAAGTTACAAAATAGTGTGTACAGTTAAAAAAAAATCACAATTTTACTTGAAAAAAAATAAACAGAAAGGGACTGGAAGGTTATTACTCACTGCAAGTTAACAGTGGGTATCCCTGGATGCTGTTTTCACAGGGTTTTTTGTTTGTCCTTATGCTTTTCAAAAAATTTTCCAAGTTTTCTACAGTCTTACAGGACATTATAAGAACAACTTACCTTCCCAAGGTGATCATGCATGGCCTCGGAAAGGCCTCCTCGAGGTGGACAAGGTCCTTCCCTCACATTTATTTTGTTGCACACCTCCTGTATGCCACAGGCTGAATTTCCTAAATGTGGCTTCTTATCCAGTTTCCCAAATTTGACCAATCATTAGAATCACCAGTCAGGTGTTAAAAATCAGATTCCCAGGCTCCGACTGTGACATCCTGAATTAGACCCCCCATCAGGGAGAATCCGCTGCCGCTGTTGTTTTTAATCTCTTCATCCATATAGACAGAGATAATTTTACATAAATGCATAAATGTGATCATTCCATCCGGGTTTGGAGTGGAGAGTAGTCTTGTTTTCTTGTCCCCCTTTCAGTTTGGCTCCTACTCCCAGGAGCCCACCATTCTAATGCTCTTAGAATCCTCTGTGGGCCCAACTGTATGCACACATGTAGAATTTTTAAAACTTCAGTGTTTTACAAAAATGAGTTAATTATTAAGCCTTCTCTCCCACATATTGCTTTTCTCACACTTCACAGAAATCCCTTTGGGTCGCTTGTGCAGCTTGATGGCTGTATACTGGTCCCTTGGGAACTTGGAGTTTTAAACAAGCCCCTCAGGAGGTCAATCTGATCATCAAATAGAATGGCATCTTAAGGCAGGGATTCCCAAATTCTCTTGCTGGGACGTAGGGGTGAGAGGGTGTAGGGGGGGTGTTGGGAGGCTGCATTACTGCTCTGTCAGCGTGATCCGTGTCTCGGTGTAGTCTTCCTTTCTGTTCAGTGGAGAGACTGCCTGCCTTTCCCAGAAATGTTTTCTGGGGAAGAGCTGACCCTTGGACTGCCCTGTGGGGTCATAATCTCACAGCTAGACTTGCAGTGGAATTTTGAACAATGGGTCCACTGTCTCCTGCCCCTGACCACTCTCGTTCCTGGGGAAGCCTGACCACCCATTGGTAACCACTTCCTGTGGGTCCCTTTCAGGTTGAACCATGATTCCAGTGACGGAGCTCCGCTATTTTGCGGACACACAGCCAGCGTACCGGATCCTAAAGCCGTGGTGGGATGTGTTCACTGATTACATCTCTATCGTAATGCTGATGATCGCAGTCTTTGGTGGGACGCTGCAGGTCACCCAGGACAAGATGATCTGCCTGCCATGTAAGTGGGTCACCAAGGACTCCTGCAATGACTCGTTCCGGGGTTGGGTGGCCCCCAGCCTGGAGCCCACCTACCCCAATGCCACGCTCCTGCCAACCCCTGACACAGGTCCCACGGGCATCAAGTATGACCTAGACCGGCACCAGTACAACTATGTGGATGCTGTGTGCTACGAAAACCGCCTACATTGGTTTGCCAAGTACTTCCCCTACCTGGTGCTTCTGCACACACTCATCTTCCTGGCCTGCAGCAACTTCTGGTTCAAATTCCCACGCACCAGCTCGAAGCTGGAGCACTTTGTGTCTATCCTGCTCAAGTGTTTTGACTCACCTTGGACCACACGGGCCCTATCAGAGACGGTAGTGGAGGAGAGTGACCCCAAGCCAGCCTTCAGCAAGATGAACGGCTCCATGGACAAGAAATCATCAACAGTCAGCGAGGACGTGGAGGCCACTGTGCCCATGCTGCAGCGGACCAAGTCACGTATCGAGCAGGGCATCGTGGACCGCTCAGAGACAGGTGTGCTGGACAAGAAGGAAGGGGAGCAGGCCAAGGCGCTGTTCGAGAAGGTGAAGAAGTTTCGGACCCACGTGGAGGAGGGGGACATCGTGTACCGCCTCTACATGCGGCAGACCATCATCAAGGTGATCAAGTTCATCCTCATCATCTGCTACACTGTCTATTATGTACATAACATCAAGTTCGACGTGGACTGCACCGTGGACATCGAGAGCCTGACAGGCTACCGTACCTACCGCTGTGCCCACCCTCTGGCCACACTTTTCAAGATCCTGGCATCCTTTTACATCAGCCTGGTCATCTTCTATGGTCTCATCTGCATGTACACACTGTGGTGGATGCTGCGGCGCTCCCTCAAGAAGTACTCCTTTGAGTCAATCCGCGAGGAGAGCAGCTATAGCGACATCCCTGACGTCAAGAACGACTTTGCCTTCATGCTCCACCTCATTGACCAGTACGACCCGCTCTATTCCAAGCGCTTCGCCGTCTTCTTGTCGGAGGTGAGTGAGAACAAGCTGCGGCAGCTGAACCTCAACAATGAATGGACGTTGGACAAGCTGCGGCAGCGGCTCACCAAGAATGCACAGGACAAGCTGGAGCTCCACCTGTTCATGCTTAGTGGCATCCCCGACACTGTGTTTGACCTGGTGGAGCTGGAGGTGCTGAAGCTGGAGCTGATCCCTGATGTGACCATCCCACCTAGCATCGCCCAGCTCACAGGCCTCAAGGAGCTGTGGCTGTATCATACAGCAGCCAAGATCGAGGCTCCTGCCCTGGCCTTCCTGCGCGAGAACCTGCGGGCACTGCACATCAAGTTCACTGACATCAAGGAGATCCCGCTGTGGATCTACAGCCTGAAGACCCTAGAGGAGCTGCACTTGACGGGCAACCTGAGCGCAGAGAACAACCGCTACATAGTCATCGATGGACTCCGGGAGCTCAAGCGCCTCAAGGTGCTGCGGCTCAAGAGCAACCTGAGCAAGCTGCCACAGGTGGTCACGGATGTGGGCGTGCACCTGCAGAAGTTGTCCATCAACAACGAGGGCACCAAGCTCATTGTCCTCAACAGCCTTAAGAAGATGGTGAACCTGACTGAACTGGAGCTGATCCGCTGTGACCTAGAGCGCATCCCCCATTCTATCTTCAGCCTCCACAACCTTCAAGAGATTGACCTCAAGGACAACAACCTTAAAACCATCGAGGAGATCATCAGCTTCCAGCACCTGCACCGCCTCACCTGCCTTAAGCTGTGGTACAACCACATCGCCTACATCCCCATCCAGATCGGCAACCTCACCAACCTCGAGCGCCTCTACCTGAACCGCAACAAGATTGAGAAGATCCCCACCCAGCTCTTCTACTGCCGCAAGCTGCGCTACCTGGACCTCAGCCACAACAACCTGACCTTTCTCCCTGCTGACATCGGCCTCCTGCAGAGCCTCCAGAATCTGGCTGTCACGGCCAATCGGGTGAGTGGCCGAGCCGTGGCCCAACATGTGGGCTGGCAGCAGACTGACGGTGACCCATGGGGGACGCAGAAGGCCCAGGGTCTCAGGACAGTCCAGTGCTCCCTGGTTTGGAGTCCTCACCTGTGGTTCTGAGAATTACCTGGAGGGAGCGTGTTAAAATATAGACTTCCGATCCCAGCCCAGCCCTGCCAAATCAGAATCTCTAGGGATGGGAGCCCGTGGGCCACAAAACATTGTGAGGTTCTTCTGACCAGGATGGGCCTGCCAGGAGGGATGGTCACAGTCAGGTTGGGCCTGTCACAAGGTGCACTTTGAGCCATGTTCCTGTGCATCAGTAGGTCCAAGGCCTGTGGTTCCCTCTCGGGCCTGGGTTGTGGGAGGCAGGACTTGACCCAGAGCCTGGAGTATCTTCCTCAGCTTGGCCACACTGGATTTGGAGCTGAGGGGCCAATATGGATCCATCACGGACAGAGACTGCAGGTGGCCAGAGCTTGCTGAAGCGAAACCACAGGGTCTCTACAACTCCTAGAATCATTCACTTCCCTCTCGTCTTTGGGTTAGGGGCAGGCAGAGTTGAGTTTGCTTGGGGCTGGCTTGTCATCACCTGCCTTTATGGAGAGGAAGTTGTACAAATGCTTGTGGGGCAGGCAGAGTGGGAACCACACCCTTGAGACAATTGGTGGCAATCTCTTGCCTGGTGTGTCTCCCCGACATAGAGTGGATCCACCAGAAGGAAGCCAGGGCTGGGGCAGCCCCTAGCCCAAGAGCCCCTTCCCGGAGGCAAGACAGGGTGGGGTTGAGGGCAGGGTTTTTCCAGTGATTTTGTGGTCTGGGCTTTTGCAGTGGAGACAGAGTCATAGTGGCTGAGAAGGTGACCTCCCCCTGCCCATCCCTTCTTGGGGACCTGCAAGAGGCTGATGTTTGAAAGAGCAGGTCTGCCGGGGCCTTACTTTCAGGGTGGAGATTCTCACAGTGAGCTGGGGTAGTACTGGAAGCCGCCATCTCTGTGTCCCGATCACAAACAGTGGTGCTAAAGCAGCCCCTGATGATTTATGCAGCACTTGCTGTGTGTCTACCCTGTGCTGGCAAATACTCCGATCATCTTACTGAGTCTTCCCAGCAGGGGCGGCTGTCTAGCAAAACACCCCTGCCGCTCCAGCTTTGCTCAGGGGCGTGGGCATTCCAGGCTCCTGACCCTTTAGAGTCCTTCCTTCTCCCTTCCCTAAGTCTTACTGCAAACTAACCCCTTTCCTCCATGGATCAGGGATTGTGTTAAATCCCCCAAATTACGACTTTCACAGACATGTGCGAGAGTATGGAGAAAGGTGAGGGTTAAAGCTCAAGATGGCATTGCTGGGGGAGAATCTTCTCCTTAGGTCAGGGTCCGGGGTGGGGGCAGGCCCCCTGATCAGTAAAACTGGACTCCCCTGGGAGAAGCCAGGTTTGGGAATCTCTGGCTAAAATTCAGCCCCTTCTTTAGCATACAGAGGGAAAATAAGCAATTTATCCCAAGCAGTGTTGGAGCTGGGACCTCTTTTCCCTGAGCCACACTGCCCCTTGAGTTGATGCAGACTTTCTCTTTAATTCCAGACCCTTTGTCTGCTCTGTTTAGAGGAGGGTGGGGGCCAGCCTACAGCCTGCCTCCCCATCCTGCCCCCCACCCCCACTCCTCACACCAGGCACGTCTGTCTGTTGGCTGAGGTCACCCCTCAGGAAAGGAGCTGGCGACAGGGACACTGTCCTGGAGGAAGGAGACTCTCTGAACACCCTGTTTAGCACACTGCTTAATCACGTCCTGTCCCCGCCTCCGGCCTGCCAGAGGTCTTTATAGGGAAAAAAGTTCATGCGGGCCAATCCCAGCCAGGCTCCTTCTTTTAAGCTGGAGGCCTGAGCCTCTCCCCTTCCTCGCTTTCAAGGCTGGAGGGAAGGGCAGGCAGGGCGGGTGGGTGTGGGCTGGGCAGGTGTGGGCCGGGCTTAGGCCCTCCAGGTATTGTCTTCCCAGGTTTAAACTAATGCAGGTGAATTGTTTGGCCAGGAAGGTATTCATTTGTTCATTTCTCATTGATTCAGCAGATATTGTTTGGGCACTTCTATAGTCTAAGTAGGGAGCCAGGTGCTCAGGACTCAGGGCAGATTAAGGCCCATTCTCTCCCCACACTGAGCTGGGAGAAAGATGAATAACCAGCTGTTAGCACACGGTGCGAGGAGAGCTACACTGGGGCACTAGGTGCCTGGGAGCACGGAGGAGTGGACCCAACCTAGACTTAATCCAAGGGAGGGCAGGCCTCCTAGAGGAAGGGACTTTTCACCTGGCCCCAGAAGGATGAGAAGGAATTAGCCAGGTGCAGAAGAGCTGAAAACCAGCTGGAAAAACTGGGGGGAAAGGGAGGGTGGCACCCTCAGAGTAAGGCCTGCTGAGGGTGAGTTGAGCTGTCCTGGAATTTGAACTTTATCCTGAGGGCACAGGTAGGGCCATCTGTGGAGGAATGGTGGGTAGGATCCTGTTCTTTTCCACTTAAATTTTGATTGTATCTTAATTTGTTTAAAATCTCTTTCCCCTTGCCAGGCCAGAAGTTCTAAGGACAGGGACCTTGGCTGTTTTATTCAGTGCCTGATATGTAGCAAATATGCACCAAATTCTTGTTGATTGAGTGGATGAAGGGGTGAGCAAACTTGCAATTTAGAGAGACCACTCTTGCTGCAGTGAGGAGGGTGGCTTTGAGGCCGTAGGATGAGGAGACCATGCAGAATGTGGTGAGAGGGGCTGGCGGCCTGCCATGGAAAGGCTGCTAGGGATGGAGAGGCATGGATGGAGTTAGGAAAGATTTTGGAGGCATCAGATGTGGGGATGGATTAGATGTGGGGATGGATTAGATGTGGGGAGGAGGGGAGAAGGGCCTGGGGTGATTCGCAGGTCTCTCACTTGGCTGCCTGGGTTGAATCACAGTCGCAGGAGGAGGCCCAGGTTTGTGGAGGGGAGAGAATGTGTCTCCGGTTGGGTATTGGGGGTGGGGGTGGGGCCCTGGGACATCCCAGGGACCAGGTTGAATAGGTCTGAAGTTCCAGAAGTCATCACCCTATGGCTGGGGTTCTTGATGAGATCACTGGGGAGAGGATGGAGGGAGAAGGGTGGGAGTCTGGCTAGAGGCTTAGGGATGGGCTGTAGGAGAGGAAGGCCAGGCAGGAACCTGTGGGTTCACAGGACATGGAGGAGACAAGTTTGGTGGACTAGGATTGACGGTTGATGATCTTGGCCAGATAGTTTCAAGGGTGAATTGGGGCATAAGGGTGGGCCAAGGAGAGAGACAGCCTCTTTCCGGATGTTTTGTCATGAAGGTTAAGAGCCATGGAGTGAGCAGCCACAGAAAACTCCTGGAGGGTTTCTTTTCCAAAGACCAGGTAGTTTTGAGGCCATTTAAGTGCTCCCCCATTGGCAATGTGAGGTCCTTGAGGTAGTGGGAGAGGGTGGGATCAAGGATGCTGGGAAATTATTTGCAGCCTTGGGTGATCGAGTGACCCTTCTGGAAGGAAGGACAGACCCAAAGGACAAGTGTGGATATGGTGGGGAGATGAGCTATTAGTTGTGCCTTGTCTTTCCTCTGTGTGGCCTGGAGGGAGCTCACTGGCTGTGGGGAGGGGTGTGTTCTGGGGAGGGGTGCTCCAGCAGGGGAGGGGGTTCTGGAGCCAGACCAACTGCATGTGAGCTCCAGCTGGAGTTCACTGGCTGGAGTCTTTCCTTGGCTGTGTCATTAGGGGAAACCACTGGGGGTACAAATGGAGGGTCTTGCTGGGTAAGCTCTGGCCCCTTAGTCCTACTAGAGCCTACTTCCCAACTGTTCTCCCACCTTCGTGCCTCAGCCTTTGGCTCTGCTGATATTGAAACCACCAGCGGAGGTTTCAGAGAGGATGGGAGACCTTAGCCATCACTCCTCCTTCCCTAATCATTATATACAACGGTGGTAGCTTTAAGAAGCCCATTTCAAGGGTGCCCTTAAAATATTCACAGTGTCCCTGAGGGCATGGCCTGTGTCTGACCCTGGCCACACTTACCTCCCTGCTGGGAAGGCCCAATTGCTCACCAGGAACCAGGGTCCTCTTCCAAAAGTGGCCAGAGAACAAGATCCTGTGAGGTTGAAGCCCAAGTCTGCAAAAGTTCCCTAGTCACCGAACATCCAAGCTGAGAGGCATTTCTAGTGTAGTGTTTTCATTTTACAGGTGGGGAAACTGAAGCCCTGGGTGGGGCAAGGACTCCCTGCAAGTGAATGCCATATTTGGCAGAATGAAAATAAAGTCTGTGCTCTGAGCCAGAGGAAGCAAAGCTTATGTCCTGTCTTGGCCCTTTCTAGCTGTGGGACCTTAGACAAGTGTTGTGTTTCCCTTCTTTGGACCTCAGTCTCAGCAGGAAAATCAAGACAGTGAGAAAGCAACCTCAGAGTGGTTACTGTTCAGTCTCCCTACCATCCTCACATGGGGTCTGGGTCCAAGTCTCCTAACTCCTGCTTGCTCTTAGGGTCCCTCCTGCCCATCATAGATGAAGAAGGTAATTTTAGGACAAATAGGGCCATTAAGGACTCATATTTATAGCTGATTACTCACAGAAGAGCAGGGGAAGAAGCTGGCATTGATGGAGCTCTGCCTGTGTGCCAGGAGAAACTGCAGGTCCCCATGTTGGCCCTACTGTTTGCCAACCTGGGTTTGAATCCTGGCTCCACCACTTACCAGTTGTGGCTCTCTGGGCAAGATAGCTTCTTTAGGGCCTCATACCCCATCTGTAAAATGGAAGAATATTTACAAAGTAAATACCCGAGATGAGCAGTGCTTAGAGCTGGAGCTTGCCATGTAGTAAGCAGAATATGAGTGTTGTCTGTAATTCTCAATTTGCAAAATCTGAACTGCAGTGGGGGAGGCCTGAATGGCCAATACCGGGCCCCTGCATTCATGATCAGCCTGTGGCTTGACAGATGAGGAAATTGAGGCCCAAGACACAACTGGGATTCTTGCCTGTATTGGTGATCTCTCCCCAGTTCTCAGAAACGGTTCAGGTTATAGAGTTTTCTCAACATGCCGCTCTTCTTTCATAAATTGTTCTTAAACCTTGTCAGCTATGACCAACAGCCTGGCTCATGGAAGCCCTGGGACATTGGAGTGGGGGTGGAGGTGGAGTTGGTAGTAGCTGACTAGTATTATATGCTGCTTACCAAGCCAGGAGGACAGCAAGGAACAAGCAGACCCAGTCCTGCCCTCTCAGAGCCCACAGTCCAGGGGATAACAGACAGGTAAGCAGGCAGTTTTACCAGGAAGGGATAGTGCTGTGGTGGAGGGCACAGGTGTCAGAGGTTACCCTTCTGAAGGAAGTGACTGCCAAGGTGAGACCTAATGAACAGCTGGAAGTTAGCCAGAGTTTGGCCCAGACCATGCTGGTGCCTGAGGTCCTGGGCAGCTGGAATGGGCACCGGAGAATGTTCCGGCTTCTGGGGGAGGAAAGGAAGGGTAGCCCTGGGCATAGAGGCCTCCAGATTTGAGCTGCACCCACCTCACTTGCACCCTCTGCTGCTTTCCCTCCAGATCGAGGCACTCCCTCCAGAGCTCTTCCAGTGCCGGAAGCTACGGGCCCTGCACCTAGGCAACAATGTGCTGCAGTCGCTGCCCTCGCGGGTGGGCGAGCTGACCAACCTGACCCAGATTGAGTTGCGGGGCAACCGGCTGGAGTGCCTACCTGTGGAGCTGGGCGAGTGCCCGCTGCTTAAGCGCAGTGGCCTGGTGGTGGAGGAAGACCTATTCAACACATTGCCACCTGAGGTGAAGGAACGGCTCTGGAGGGCTGACAAAGAGCAGGCCTGAGCCCTGGTGGCTGACAGAGCATGCAGTTGGCTCAGAACAGCCGGTAGCGGAACCACCGAGAAGTCCTCGGGCCCAGGAGGGCCAGGCCCTGCTCCTCCCAGAAACCTGGGGACAACCAGCTCAGCCTCTTGTCTGGGGCAGGAGCTGGGGCGCAGGTGTGAGCTGGGCTGAGCTGAGAGGACAGCACTGAGGGGCTGGCCGCTTTCTTCCTCTGAGACTCATGCCCCGCCCCAGGATATATGCCTGTCAAGGGAGACCAGAGGACTGTGCAGTATTGGGAGAATCAGGGTCTCCTCTCAGGAGGCCATCTCTGCCCCAGAGGCCAAGCTGGTGCCAGAGGTCCAGGGACACCTATTTAGTTCTTGGTATTTATTTTTCTCCACCTCCCATCCCTTCCCTCCAAATAACTTATACATTCCCAAGTTCAACTCAGATGGAGGGTATTTGAGGGAGGGTGGCCCATGCTTCTCCCTTTTCCTTTTTCAGTGCTGCTGCTGGGGTTTAGTATCTGCCGAAATTTGAGTGGAGCAGGGGTCCAGGGGTGAACCAGCTGTGGGATGGTCGCCCCTATTGGTGCCGGGCCAGGCTCTGGTGGCATGGCTAGAGGGAGAGCAGGCTGCCAGGTGAGGAGGCCAGGCCTGGGGCTTGCCTAATCAGTTTTTGTGGCAGTTTTTTTTTTCTTTTAAGTAAAAGACTGTTTTTTTAAGCTTTGAAAATCGATGGTTTGGGTATTAAAAAGAAAAAAAAAAGCTGAAAAAAAAAAGACACTAAAGGCCAGTGAGTTGGAGTCTCCGGGTGGGGTGGCAATTTCCCTTGAGCAAAGCAGCAAGATGTTGAATTGTATTTCCTTTTCCTGGGATGTGGGTTACAGAATGTCTTCTGAATCTGGTATGACCTTGATCCAGGAGTTCTGGTTTGTTCCTCTCTCCTGAGGTGGATTTTTTTTGGGGGGGAGGGGGAGGGGCTGTCTTGTTTTCTTTCTTCTCCATGTATCTTGGCAGGCGCTCAGTTCTGTGGCTGCTGACCAAAGGGAATGTTCTAGAGCTGCCAAGAAGGGAGGACAGTCGGGTTGGCTAATCCCAGATGAACGGTGCTCCATCCTCCCCTTCCCTCAGTGCCCCCTGCCCCCTGCCCCTCCACATGCAGTACTAAGGAGCCAAGAGGAGCTACTTCACCTGGACTGTTTTCCCACCTCATGTGTCGTGGGTTTGCCCAATTGCCACCACTAGCCCCAGCCACTTACATCAGCCCTGTCACCACTGGTCCTTCAGAATGGACACTTAGAGGCGGGGCGGGGGAGGGCACATCTGGGTGGGCACACTTCCCAGTTTTTTATTACAATCCAGTTTCCATCCAGAGTGCTGGTGTACCCAGGGCCGGGTCAGCGCCTAGTGGTGGGAAGCCACCCTGCTTTGGATCAGTCCCTTGGGTCCCAGCCTTAGATCAATCAGCCAGACACTAAGGCACATTTTAGCGTCTCTTGTCTTAATGATTATGTTCTGTCTGTCCATTTGTGTTTTCTGCATTGTCATCGGATGTAATCCTCAAATAATGCACACTAGCCTCTGACAACCATGAAGCAATCCGTTACATGTGGGTCTGAACCAGTAGATGAGGTTCAAATATCAAATAAATCTATAACAAAGTAACCTTTGGAGGTCTTCATGGGGGAGGGGTGCGTGCTTCCCTCGCCTCTCTGAAAGACCCTTTATTGGGCCCCTCAGAATAGGTAACTGCTCGTCTCTGCACCACTAAACTGTAAGCTGCTTGGAGGCAAGCACTGGAGGGTTGGAGCTGGATGTGAGCTGGATGGAGCACCTGTTATTTGCCAGGCACAGGCCTGAGCCAGGGATCCCACAGTCAACACCTCTCTGCTGATCCACTCACCTGTGGCTTGTGCCCTGATGAGCTTTACCAAGGGGGCAGGGAGGGGAGGGCCCTGGAAAGGAAGCTAATAGCCCTGGGTTCTTATCCCAGCTCAGTAATCCCCTGTGTGATGGGGGGCAGATCCCTTCCCCCCTGTGGCTCCATATCTCCATCTGCACAATGGGCGTTTCTGCTCAGTGCTCTCAGAGAGCCCTTGCAATTTTAACAGCGAGTCCCTGGGGCTCTGAAGAGGTGGGACTGAGTCACCATGGGACAGCCTGACTTGGATCCCAGCCCGTTTGGAGGCCTGTGGAAGGTGGTGCAGTGGTCAAGGGTAGAGGCTTGGGTGGGAGGACCGAGCTGCTTTTAGAACCCAGCTCTGCCATTTATTTGATGTGGGGCCTTGATCTTCATTTGTAAAATCAGGATGGTGATACCAACGTTAACAGGATTGTTCCATGGCTTACATGTGATAATCATGCAGGTAGGTGGCGTTTTTAGCGGGGGGCTGGCTCCTAGTACTAAGCCAATAAATGCTCTTACATCTTTCCCTGGGACAGAGAGATTTGAACTGGGCCATCATGGGGACCCTGAGGCAGTTTTTTGATGAGGAGGAAAGGCCACAGTGTCTGTCCTTGATGGAGTCTGATTGCTGCCCGGGCATCTCTGGAATGGGCAGGATAGTCCGTCCTTCCTCCCTGGGCTTTCTCCCAGGCACTCTGACCCCTCCAGGTGGCCTCAGGTATCCAGCTGAAGCTTCCTTCCTCTTCTGCCTCTGTCTTTCTGACAGGGAGGCTGAGCAGCTAGGCTGCAGCCCCCTCTGAGACTCTCTTGTGTTTCTGTAGTGGAGGTCTTCCCCTCTGTCTAGTGTCCTTGTCACTAGCTGCCAGCATCCCCCCCCCCCCAAGACATCTCCTACCCCCTCCCTTATTCGTTTACTTTCTGTCCCCATTTTTCTACTCATCTGT
>PVKY010001847.1:0-29033 GCA_004027775.1 Bradypus variegatus | reverse complement strand
AATGATTTTTTTTTTTTTAACAGTACTGGCTTTGAAGGCTTATAATCAAAGAACACTTGCTTGCCCAATATCTTACCCCATTCTTGGTTTCAAGTTTTTCTTGTCTCTTAACCTAAAGATAAACACTCAAAGATTTGCATGCAGGGCCAAAGAAGCACACCTGAGGCAGGGCAAGGGAGCAGTTAGGAGCCAGGCTTTAGAATTAGGCAGATTTAGATGGAAATTCCAGGTCTGAAACTGAAAAATTCTGTCTTGGGACAAATGACTTTCCTCTTTAAGTCTCAATTTCCTCACCTGTAAAATGGTGACAATCATGCCAAACTTTCAGGTTTGTTGTGAGGATTAAATATGATAATGCATATAAAATACTTACACACAGTAAGTGCCCAATAAATGGCATCTGCCTTTATTATGTTTTTGTAGACAGAATCCTAATTTTCCTACCCGTGGTCTTCATTCTGATTGCTTCCTGTCTTGTCCTCTTTCTGAGACAAATAAAATCCATTTTCTTTTCAAATATTACTTCTTTTAAATATAGCAAGGAGAGGTGTGGCATCTAAAATTTTAAAACTTTTTATGGTGAAATATGCACACATATAGAAAAGTGCACAGAACAATGATATGCAGCTCAATGATTTATCCTAAAACAAATGTGCATTTGGTGTGTATTCTTTTGCAGCTGCTTCTTTTACTTAACCTTAGTTTTGCAAGATTTATGCATTTATCTAGCATGTGTGGCTGCAATTCTTTTGTTTTTATTGTTGCATGGAATCCTATTGTGTTGAGTATACCAAAATGTATTTATCCACTCGACTGTGGATAGGCATTCCCCCCAGTCTTTTGTTATTAGAAATAATGTTGCTACGAACACTCTTGAGCATATTGCCTGGTGCACTTCCCCATGCATTTCTGTTGGGTGTAAAACTAGGCATGGATTGTGGAGTCTGTGAGTCTCTTTAACTTTAGTAGGCAGTGCCACACTGTTTCCTAAAGTGATTGTACCAATGTGCATAGCTACTGGTAGTATATGGTGGTATATGAGCATTCCACTTAACAGCATTTGGTACTTGCAGGTCTTTAATTTAGCCATCAGTGGTGTCTTCATGGGGATAAAGTGAATTTATTTGCATTTCCCTGATGACTAATGAGTTGAGTGTCTTTTCATATGTTTTGGCCATTTGGATATCCTCTTTTATGAAGTACCTTTTTCCATTTTGGTAAGAGGGGAGGCGGTGAGGGGGGTACCTGGATATGTCTTTCCAACTTTTATAGTTGTAGGAATTCTTTATTCTTTATATAGTCTGGATACAAGCCCTATGTTGGTTATGCTTGTTATAAATAACTCCTCCTTCTCTGTGGATTCTGTTTTCATTTTTTTTATAGTGTCTTTTGATAAATAGAAGTTCTTAATTTTAATGTGGTTAGTGCCTTAATAGTTAGTGCTTCTTCTGTTTTGTTTAAGAAGTCTTTCCTTGCCTTATGTCATGAGTATATTTTATTATATGATCTTCTAGAAGCTTTATTGGTTTGCCTTTCAGATTAAGATCAATAATCCACTTGGAATTGATTTTGTGTGTGTCAGGGGGACTGTAAGAGATAAAGGTCATTTTTTTTTCTGACATATATAATCTTCTCAAAGACATTTATTAAAAAGACCATTGTTCTCCATCTTTGTCATAAATCTAATCTCCAAACAGGTGGGGGTCTGTTTCTGAGTTCTCTGTTCTAGTCTATATTCTATTTGTCCACCCTTGTGCCAGCATTTCACTGTCTTAGAAATGCTAGAGCTGCGTAACAAGTCTTGATGTACAACAGAGGCAGTGTTTTCCACCTGGCTCTTCTTTAAGACTCTGTCCATGTCTTTACCTGGCTGGACCATCACATTTTTAAGGTCTCTACTCAGACTTCCCTTCCTCAAAGGGGCCTTCCTGGACCACTTTCTTGTCTGCTTTATTTTTCTTAGCATTTAGTACTTTTTGATATCATATTATATATTTATTCAAATACCTCTTGATTATCTGACTCATGCCCTGGGAGGTAAGCTCTATGAGGGCAGGGACTTTGTCTGCCTTGGTATATATAAAAATATAATAAATGTGATTTGTATTGATATAGTAATGATAAAATAAATAATCTTTGTTACTTAATAAATATTTGTTGAAGAAATGAATGAATGACTGGCTGAAGAATAGGAGGATATAAGCAGAGAGATCATATTCTAAAGGTAGAATGATCTCTCGAGCTGAAGAATGTGAATAGATTGAAGTGGGATAAGAGCAAAGGCTGGGATAAGATGGGAGACAGTTAGGTTTAAGCTGATGGTGGCTTTGACCAGGTTGTTGGTGATGGGTTGTGGAGAAAAGTGGAGATTGGGAAGAGAGAGGCTAGAGAGGGCACATCTTCAGGACTTCATGACCAGGGAAGTTGGGGGAAGGCAGGAGTCAAAGATGCTCTCTGTAGTTAAACTTGAACTGGATGGCTGTGGCACCATTTACAGGTGGAGCTTTAACCTGTTTGCAGCAGGAGGTGAAACCTCAAGCCCATGAGAATGAAGATGGGTTTGCCTGTGTGCTCCAGAAGCCACTGGCTAAAGAAGCAGGCCTTCCTTCAAAACCACCTTCATCTTCTCCTAGGGAGACCGGGAAAATGACTCCCAATAGAAGAGGGGAAAGCACCTGCCATGGCAGGGGGCTGCTGGGCATAGTTTAAGACGATGATTTTGGTAGTGTGGATATTTCAAACTTTTGGGCATTTGCACAATCGAGGCTCCCTTAGGACACCTGAAGAAATGTCATCCAATAAACAGAAAATGCTCCGGCCCTCCCAGAGCTGCAGTGCTTCCAGTGACCTTAGTAGTAATGACCTTCGGAGGAAAATCCAAGGGAGCACAAAGTTGGTTGGAGGAAATGCTTCAACCCAGGGCAGTAGCCCCATAGACTTCAAAGGACACGACTGCGTGCCAATCTGGCCAGGTAGCATTCAGAATTCTTCTTCTGCATGGAGTGTGCAAGGTGAAACCAGTGGAGATTTGCTGAAGATCTAGCTTCAGTTGACACTCCAGCATTCATTCTGGTGAATCTCGGGATGCAGTCTGAGACTAGGTTCAGTTACCTAGTGAGGGATGAATTCATAGCCACAGCAGTATGCAGTGCAAACTCAAGCCAATCTTCAAAACAGAGTCTCTTCTGAAGCATCATTGATTTGGGTGCTGCTTGGCAGTTTGGGTGGGCAGCAGTTTCTTTATGACATGAGAAGTCTTTGACTTGGCTGCTTCTCAACTACAAGAGCAGCCATCTCACTGCGGGGAGCAGGGTTTGCTACCCCACACAGGTCAGGGGCATCTTGGAGTACATTTGGTCCATCCAGCTATAACCCAGAGGTGGATGGTATGTTCTTTCTTGTCCAGCCTCCAGGCTTTCACTTTGTCCTGCTGTTCCTCTGTCCTGGAAGGCTTTTCCTGCCCCTTCTTATGTTGCTGACAGGGTGGTGAAGGAATGAAACATGGGCATAAAATATAAAGTTATGGGAGCAGGGGACTCAAAGCCTTGTAGGCAAAGAGCACCTCCGCTTGCTCCACAGCATATTTATTAGCTTCATTTTCTCACAGAAAATCGGGGAGTTACTAACAGGCCGGAGAAAGCAAGATAGGGAAGTTAGCAAAACAGGGAAGTCAAGGACAGACCATCCAAGGCTTGCAGCTTCTTGTATCAATGCGGGTGCTGCCCTGGGCAGTGTTCTGTCCGGGCAAGACTTGATGTTCCGCAGCCCCGGGCACGTCAAGGACGCACTCCCAGCTCAGGCTATTTTCCCACATTCTTACTTGGTCAACCCCCTGTGTTCTGAAGGTCTCAGATCCTAGGCATCACCTGCTCCAGCAATACCTCTCTCTCGTTCCCACCTGCCTGCCAGGTGTCCCTCCTCTGGCTCCCTCCCTCCTGGAGCTAATCGCACTGGTAGCTACTGGCCTTTCTCCCTCCCTCCACCAGGCTGAGGCAGGGACCGTGTGCCCATCTTCTCTACACCCTCTGTGCCTACAGTGTGTGGCATGTGGCAGCCCCTCAGTAAATGTTTGTGGAGGGGATGAAATTAATACAAGATACTGGCGAAAAAGAAATGGAAGATTTAAATTCTATAAATGACCTCAGAAGCAGTGGAATTACTTTGTACCAACTGGCACAGGACAAATCAGGATGGGGAAACAAGGGACCAGGCTCTCACCTGCCATCTGACGCAGACTTCTCTCCCTTCTTCTGAGACGGGTATCACCTACTTCAGTCTGCAAACCTGCCCTGACACTCATTTGCTGTGTTGCCCTGAGCTAGGCGGCTCCCACTCTGGGCTTCAGTTTTCTCCTTCATGAAGAGAAGTGGTTGGACCGACATACATATATAGAGCTTCTGTCTGTCTGTCTGTCTGTCTGTCTGTCTGTCTGTCTGTCTGTCTGTCTATCTATCTATCTACCTACCTACCTATCTAATCTATATCTTTATAATCTATCTATCTATCTATCTATCTATCTATCTATCTATCTATCTATCTATCTATCTATCTACCTATCTACCTATCTGTCTATTTATCTATCGCTCATCTATCTACCTAATCTGTGTTTCTGAATAGAGGTGAGGGTGCTTACAAGTGCCAGGCACTCTTATAAGTGCTTTACAAGTATTACCTCATTTAATCCTCACACCAACCCTATGATGTGGGTAGTATTGCTATCTCCATATTCTATTGGGGAAACTGAGGCACAGAACGGTTGAATAACTTGTCCAAGGTTATACAACTGATGATGAATGGAGCTGGGGCTTTTACCCAACAGTCTGTTTCTGGAGCCTACCACTTGTCCCTGAAGCTAAACGTCCTTTCTGCTGGGTGATCAATCAAATCCATTCCCATTTCACAGAGGAGCCTAAGTTATTCTCACATATTTGGCACCCTCAGCTATTTCAAACTGGCCATTTCCCTACAAGGCCAGAGGAATTCAGCCTTTTTTCTTTTCCCATCATGTTGATGAGAGAAGAAGCTGGTGGGATTGTAGACTCAGGAGCTGGCAGCCCTGGACTGAAATCATCACTCAACCAGCTGCACAGTGTGGCCAAGCTCCTTCACCTTGGTTACAACACCTGTAAAATGGAGACAGTTCCAGAAACCTTTGTCCTCGGTGGCTGTGAGAATGAAATGAGATAAATGTGTAGTTAGGGTTGCTGGATTTAGCAAATGGAAATAATAGATGCTCAGTTAAACTTGAATTCCAGATAAACAAGGAATAATTTTTTAATCTAAATATGTTTGCAATATTTAGGACACACTCATGCTAATAAATTATTTGTTGTTTATTCTTTACCTGGAATTCAAATTTAACAGGATATCCTGTATTTTATTGGTGCAACACAGTGCCTGTCCCACTGGAAACACTCAATAAACTTTTAGAAAGATGTCTGCCCAAACCCAACACTTTGTATTTCTTGGGACTCACTTAGGAAGTCCGGACGGTGGTTGAAATCTGCCTTCACCTGACGGGTGATAACTGTGACCCCTCAATCGACCCCGTGACTGGATTGACTGTAGATGTGAGTGGACAGTCCTGGGAGTTTCAGCAGAGGAGCCTTGAAGGGCTTTCCTGAAACACAAGTGAGGAGCAGCGACCCCTCCTCACCAGGGCAGGGTGGAAACTGCAGACCAGCTCCATCAGCAAATCCGACGGCCCCTGCCCAGCCGGCCTGGGCGCCCTCCAGTCGGTTCCCCAGCCAAGGGCGCCATCTCGTGCCGGCATCCAGGCCGGGCTGTGCAGCTCTGAGCGGAAGCCGGGGCACAGGTGGAGGCGCACCCAGGGGTCCCGAGAGCTCTGGATTGTTTTGTCCTGTCCTCCAGCCCCAACAGAGCCTCACTTCTCATTTCCCCAGTCATCCCGCTTTCTCTTTTCCTGCTCACTGCCTCTAGTTCTCCAACGGCACTCATGTCAACTTACTAAACAACAGCCATAATACTCCATGCAGGTCCTCTCTGAGGCTGCCAGGTGAGTGAGAAAGAGCACTGGATCAGGAGTCAGAAAAATTTATGTAGGGACCCAGGGAAACCACTTACTACCTGTCTGGCCTGGCGGGAATTTGTGTCATGCCTCTGAAGCTATTTGCTTTGCAAGATTGTGATAATAATTCCTGTCTTGCATATCTTAAAGGACTTTTGTGAGGAAGAATTAGTTTGTGCATGCAAAAATGCTCTGAAAACTGTAAAGTGCCATAACAATGTAAAGTAATCAAATAGTATAGTATTATACAATACCTATAATAATATTGCATATTATTGATAACAGGAATTACAGCACCATTTCCTGGGCACCTTAGTCCCCAGCTTTGACTAATGAACACCCAGAGACGTTCGTACCTCCCTGCCTCCACTGTTTGCCCTGGAGTCTCTAGCACAGGTTGTCCCCCCCCCTCCAGGATAGCCCTTCTGCACTGAATTACGGGTCACTAGCATCTGGGAGGCAGATGGCTAATGTGGTAGTATAAAGAGCCCTGCTCCAGGGGCAGTTACCCAACCTCTCTGTCCCAATTTCTCCATCTATTTAATGGGAATGATAGATAATAGCCTCCCTTGTGAAGATTAAATGAGATAATTTAGGTGAAGGAGCTGGCAACTTTAGCAAACTATAAACAAGTGTTAGTTGTAATTATTATTTCCTTTGGACGCTGACTGCTATTCTCTCTCAGGAAGCGGTGTGGAAAAATGGAAACCGCGTGGGAGTTGCAGCCAGACTTTGTGACTGAATATCAGCTCTGTCACTGATGTCGTCACTATGGGACTCTGGCAGGTCCTTGCATTTCGTAGCCCATTTTCTCTCCCGTGAAATAGGAATAGAGTCTATCACAGTGGCTGGGGAGAGGATTAAATGGCGTTCCTTTGTAAAGTGACTGCATGGTCCTTGTCACTGCCTAAGTACCAGATAAGTGACAGCCTTTATGTTTCCTTCCTTCCCTTTCAGTCACATCCATCCATCTGCCATCCATTTAAAAACATTAAACTTCTACTATGGGCCAGGTCCTGAGCTAGTAGCTGAGGATACTACAAAGTTAAAGAAGACATGAGCCTGGCCCTACAGGGATTGCTGAGAAGAATAGTAAGATGAGTCACTTCCCTTTATTAAGCATCTACTATGCAGTAGATAGTCACAAAGACCCAGGACTCAAACCCACATTGACAGATATGACCCGAGACCCTGCTGTCAACCGATGCTCTCCTGTCTCTCGGGAATTGTGCCAAAGTCCGGGGGGTGGGGGGGGCAGGTTGTCAAGGAGGCCTGAGAGCTAGAAGGGTTCCACATGAGTGGGATGGAGGGAGGTGGGAGCAGTCATGGAGGGCTTTCAGAGGAGGTGTCAGAGAGGATCCTTATGGGTGGACAGGGCAGTGGACAGAAACTTGGAGGCATGAAGCAGCAGGACATCATCAGGGGACACTGAGTGCTTTGGAATGGTTGGTGCAAAAGGCAGAGGGTGGGAGTATATGAGGCTGGGGGGCAACAGGGGCAGAGCATGGAGAGCTCAGCATGCTGGCTCTGCAGAGCGGTTTGGATTCCACGCTGTAGGGGAGTGTGTGCATTTTACGGTGAGGTCTGTGAGTGGACAGGGGTGGTGACATACCACCCTGGAAGCAATGTGGAGGGTGGAAGCCGGACACAAGTGAGGAGGAATTGGTCCTGTGAGCAGGGCAGCGGCCAAAGGGGGTGAAGTGGAGCAGACAGCAAGGCAGGTGTAACAGAACTGACCTCTTTGCTCGCTGAGCTGATGTGGGATAGGGGAACATGGGCTGCTCCTGGTTGGATGGCTGGGTGGATGAGGACAGGAAATGCAGGAAGAGCAGAATTTGGGAGAAAAGATGGTGAATTCAGAATATTATGAGTTGACCTTGAACTGCTGTTCAATAAGCAGTCAGAGCACCATGTGTCAGGCACTGGGCTGGGCACTTTAATTGGAGCCCAACTGCTCTGTTCAATCTGAGCATCCACTTTACGGATGAGGAAACTGAGGCTCAGAGAGGTCAAGTCTCTTCGCACGATCACTCAGCTGATGGGTTGTCAGGGCTAGGATTTGAACCTACATCTGCCTGGCACCCAAGCCTGGTGGGAATGAAAAAATCACGGAGAGATTCTTGTGAAACTCGAGCCCAGTGGTATCTAATCATTAATACTAGGAACCCAGGGAATTACTGCCTGTGCCCCTCAGCCTGTTCTCCTGACCTGAGAAACAATCCTTTCAGCCCTTCCTGGAGGCTCAGCCTTGGCCGAACTCTCCCTGGGCCCAGGTAGCCTGCCGCCCCTCAAGGGAGCAGCGGTCACTGTCCCCACTGCCAGCCCCTGGCCAGGCCACTGCCTTTTGTAGACAGGCAGGAGATACAGGTGCCAGGAGGTTAGTTTTCCACTTCGGGGTTTGGTGAGAAAGAAGGAGTGAGAGAAGCGGGGTGGGGAGAAAAGCTTGGAAAGGCTGTGGCCCCTCCCCTACAAAGTGAGCCATGAGTAACAGGCATATAGCAAATAACAACAGTCATAGCAGAATTACCACGTTTCAGGGCTGCTCGCCTCTACCTGGCGCTGTGCCGTGGGCCTTTCCGACTTGGCATGGTGTTTGGCCCTCCCAGCAACCCTGTGATGTAGACACTACTTTCCCCCATTTCACAGAGGAGGAAACTGGGGCAAAGAGAGGTTACATATCAGGCCCAGGCCACTGGCCATCAACAGGTCAGTGCTCATCACTCGTCACTCTTCCTCCTGGTCCCCTCCCAGTCTAGCTGGTGGCCGTCTACCCCTGGCCATCCCAGGGGTGGGGGGCAGAGGAGAAAATGGGGGGTGGTAAATCCAGCCTCCCTGGACTCCCTGCTGTGGCTTACGCAGGGAGGTGGGCAATCCCAGCTCAGGCCCCTGCTCGGCCCCGACTTCGGTGAGCTGTCTGTGCTCTGGGGTCAATAAACTCTGTGCAGTGAGGGTATTCATTTAGATGGTGTTTCGGTTTCTTTCCAGATTAAAGGGATGTGTTTCTAGGAGCCTTGGACAGAGGGAATATTTGGGGTGTCAAAGAGCCAGTGATCCTTGCACTTGGCTGGAGAGGTGGGGGCAGGCGTGGGGACTTGGGTGGGTGTCCTTCTCCTCTGAGCTGCAGCCCTTTTAAAATTGAGGTTTCCTCCTCCTTTGGCTTCCCTGATGCTGTGCAGCAGCCACTGGAGGGCGCTGTCTCCCCATGGTTCTGGCTGAGCTCCCCTCCCAGGGCCCAGAAGGTCCGCCTGAGGCTGGAAACCTGAGGCCTGGGGATGTCCCCGGGAGGCCTCTGGACACCGCGGAGCCCTCTCAGGATATGGGGGCCAGAGCGAATTAACCCCGTGAAAGGGCATGCGAGATCCCTTGGCCAGGAGTCCAGGTCCTGGGCTTGAGCTGCCTCTGACTCATGGGGGGCCCTGGGCAGATGCTTTACCTCTCAGAGCCTCAGTTTCCACATCTGGAAAATGAGAACAATGATGCCTACCGTGTGGGCTGTCGTAAGTAACGCTGTTGACGAGAGCACGTGGGCACGTGCTTTGAAGGACTTGGTGCTTTCTCTGCCAGAGTAAGCTGTTCTTGCCCCTACCCCACCAAGAATCACTCCCAAACCCTCTCTGAAGGGAGAATGCATTTGGTTAGGGCCTGCCATGGGCTCAGAACTGGCTGAAGCACTTTCTCTAGATCAGCTCCTTTAAAATCACCACGGTGCCCTGAGGTCCGAACCATCACCATCTCCCTTTCACAGTTGAGGAAACCCAGGCTCAGAGAGGCGTCATGGCTTGCCTGGGTCATGCAGCCCCTGAGTGGCCTCACTGGAATCCAAGCCGGTCCTTCTGGCTCCACAGACTTGCCTTAAACCACTGCCCCGCACTGCCCCACACCAAGTCAGGAGGAAGTCTGGTATGTCCTACAAAAGCCCCCCAGGTTAAGTTCAGGTCAAGTTTTTTGTTCAGTCCTTTGGAGGTGTGGATGCCCCTCAACTGCCTTCCCATGTCTGAGGGAACCCATATGTCCTTGATAAGGAGGCACGTCTCAATAGGGCCAGTGACTGCCTGAACCAATTTAGCAATTTTCTCCTCCCTGGGACTCATGCACAACTTTTCTTCCTCCTGGGGAAGCAGAGCTGACCTGGGAGACAGGAGGCTTTCCCTGCAGCTTGGCCAAGTTCTCACTATGGGCAAGTGGCAGATGGGTGGAAGAAGCTCACCCAAGAAGCTCATCCAAGACTCCTTTAGATATTGGGGGTACAGGGTATTCGATGGGGTAGCGGAATGTCTTATGAGATGGTCTAATTGAAGGGCTTATAGTTTTTCTCAGTTTTAATTTTCTGTCTGGATGAGAAAAAGACTGTGGCATTTGCATGGTTGTAGATAAATGGAATGTGGCTTAGTCCCTCTTCCCCTGATCCTTCCCTCAGCTTGAGAAGGGGAGGGGGTGGGTGGGAAGTGACAGCCTAGTAAACTCGGGAATCTCCCAGCCTGGGAGGAGGGGCAATTCTTAAGAACCCAAAATCGCAGACTGGCTGTGCTGGCAGGAGTCTTTGAGGCCAGGTAAGAGGCCCAGACAACACACCTGAGGCTGAGGGAGAGGACCAGGCCTGCCCGAGGCCATGCAACCTGTCCGAGCAGGGCCAGGACCAGAACACGCCTGTCCCCTGCGTCTCATGCCAGCACATTTTGCTAAGTCACTTGCTGCCCAGAGCGTGGTCAGTCTAGAAAACTCAGACGAGGAGAGAGCGGATGGGACAGCGGATGGGGCACAGGGAGGCGCTGACCCTGCTCTTTGAAAGCACTGGGGGGGAGCTGATTGTCTTCATCTGACGTCAGTGCCTGGGCAAATAACGGCCACGGAAAGCAAATATTATGAGAGTAAATGTGCAAACATGGAGCTGGCGGCAGGTTCAGTGTCAGAAATGGGCCAAGGACTCCAGGCTCTCCCAGGCCCTCTCCATGAGGCTGCCACTCAGCAAATGCACTTCTCCCTGCCCTGGAAGCAATGGCAGGACCCGTCAGAAGGTATGGGTGGGTGGGTGTCCCTCAGAGGCTGCTGGGGGGCTGAGGGAGGAAGCTGGGGGGGTGGGGAGGAGCTGGGGAGATGCCTCATACTCAGGACTAAGGGAGAATGCACACCCAGGGAGGTGGGAAAGGACCTGACCAGGCACTTTGTAAAGATTGTCTCATTGACTTCTCCCAGTAGCCACAAGGAATTGGTAGCTCTAAGGAGGATGCTGAGGCTCAGAGAAGTTAAATCACTTGCCCACAGTCACACAGACAGGAAGTGGTGGAGCTGGGATTCGATCCCAGGTCTGTCTGATTTCACTACCCCAGTGTTTTCTAAGCATGGACTGGGGATCAACCTCCATCAGAAGCACCAGAAATGCTCGTCAAAAGGAGATACCCAGACCTCACCCAGAACCTCTGGGATGGGCCTGGGAGTGGCCCTTCTAACAGGCTTCCAGGGAAGGGGAGAGGGGTTTATGCCACTAAGACCTGGTCGTCATTGCTTCATAGCAGGAGTTGGCAAACTTTCTCTACCAAGGGGCAGATAGTAAATATTTTAGACTTTGCAAGTCATACAGTCACTGTAGCAACCATTCGGCTCTGCTGTCTCACTGTGAAAGTAGCCACAGGCGATTCATAAAGGGATGAGTGTGGCTGTGTGACAATAAAACTTTATTTACAAAAACAGGCCCATGGTGTATAGTTTGCTGCCTCTTGCTTAGTCTATACCATGTGGCCTTGTAGGATGACTCTACGTCCTAGATATGGCTCAGTGTATTTGGCAGGTTATTAGCATATGCCGTGGTCCACCTCACCTCAGGACTTTTGCACATATTGTTCCCCTGTCTGGAACTCTTTCCTGTTTTGCCTCACTTCACTGAGCCCCACACATCTGATGACTCTCAGCTAAAATGTCACCTGCCCTGAACACCCACCTCCCCACCCCAACTGCATCACGTTTCCCTGTTAAACATCCTTACACTCCCTTTCTTTGCACTTCTTAAAAATTTTAAAATTATTTTCAAACTTTCTATTTTGGAATAATTTTAGATTTACAGAAAAGTTGCAAAGATAGTGCAAAGATTTCCTGTTGACCCTTGACTCAGCTTCCCTGAATGTTAACATCTTATATAACCACAGTACATTTGTCAAAACTAAGAAACCAACATGAGTGTGTTACTGTTAACAAAACTCCAGAATTTATTTGTGTTTCTTCAGTTTTTCGGCTAATGCCTTCTCTCTGTTCCAGGATCCAATCTAAGATTCCATGTTGCATTGAGTATCCATTACTAGAGAGAGAGAGAGAAAGAGAAAGAGAGGGAGAGGTACCTGAAAATAAAAAAAAATTCTGTCTTGTTTTCCCAGTTTGCTTATTTTCTGTGTTTGTCCCTTCTTATCTGTCATAATTCTGGGGAAGTCACATCTGACCTCAGCTGGAAGGAAGCCCCTTTGGGGTTGCCACCTGTGGCCAGGGCACAAAGTTGAGCCTGGAGTGGCACAGCACACTGTCAAGGACCCAGATGATGTTTCTCAAAGCAAATGCACAGGATGAATGTAGCTTCACCAAGAGAAAAAATAAAAGTGTTCCAGAATCAGATCAGGTTAGGAAACATTTGGTTAAAAAGGTTCTTTTTCCTTTTCTTGCTTTATTTTTTAAATACGGTCTGTGCAGTGGGTAGTGCAACTAACTCCCCAAGAAGAAGACAGTATACACAGTATCTCAAACTTATTGGACAACAGAAGTTTTCTTTGTCTTGTTTCCCAAAGAACGAATGCACTGTTGGAACCCTGGAAAAGAATTACATCCTAGATAAGTCCTACAAGTCTTGGGTTTAGAAGGCCCAGATTTAAATTCTGATTCAATCACTCACTAGCTATGTGACCTTAGGCAAGACACTTAACCTCTCTGTGTGTGAGTTTCCTCCATGGTAAAATAGATCATCTGCACTGTTGGGAGGGTTAGGTAAGTCATGACTCAGTGCCTGACAGATAGTAAGTGCTCAGTGAATGGTGGCTGTTTTCATTCAAGGATAACGGTCTTCATGGGCCAGGCATTGAGATGGGAGTCATGAGGTCTGAGTTTTAATCCCAGCTCTGCCCCACAGCCTGTGCAACCTGGGATGTCTGACCTCTCTGAGCCTCAGTCTCCTTGTCTGCAGAATGGAGATAATCAGATCCTCTCACAGGGCTGTTGGGGAGACAGAGAGAGAGACCGGCAGCAAGGGCACATTGCATGCTGTGCAATGCTGTCCACATGTTGAACGTCATTGTCCCTTTCACATGGGGCTGTCATAATCTTCCTGGGAGGTCGGAAGACATCTTCAGTGTGTCTAAACCAGCTTATCTTGGGTGCTCCATGAATCTCACATGCATACAGCTGACGACGGGAAGGTAGAAGCTGCTGACATGACATATTCACTTCTCTGTTCTTGAGTATGCACACACACGCATGCATGCACACCCCACTCTCAAACAAACATTAAACAGACATGCACTGAGTTCAGTGACTGCCTTGACCCAGGTAGAAGAATACAATATCCAAGGTCCGGAAACCACTTGACTTGCTTAGAGATGTGCCCACTGAGATTAGGAACCAGGAAATTGTGTGGTATGGGGAAAAGAATGCTGGACTTCCAGTTGACCTAGATTCCTTACCACGCTCTGTTCCTGGTCTGCTGGGAGACCTAAAGTGCCACTTTGCTCATTTATAAAATTGTTGTCACTTTCCCAAGTCTGAAAATGAGTGGGATGGGAAGTAAGTTTGCCTGTTAGTTCAAGCCATTCATTCATTCACCCTTTCATTCACAGTTATGTTTTAAGCACCTATTGTATACCAAGCACAACTAGGTCATTTTGATTTGAGATTCTAAAGATTTGAGATTCAATCTTTCCTACTCTCATTTGAGAGTCAATACAGAAATGACAGGTGCCTTGGCTCAAGGATGCCTTGGGCTAGGATTTCTTTCCAGTAAAAAGTTCTCTTTCCTGCATGCGGTGGGCCTTGGCAAGAATTTAGAGCCAGCTCCACCCACCATGCATCCAACTTCCCATCCATCTGTCCATCTATCAATCCATCCATCCATCCACCCATCCATCCATCCATCCATCCACCCATCCATCCAACCATCCATCCAGCTTTCCATCTACCAGCCCACTCTTGCAGCACTCCATCCCATCATCCATCTCTTGATCTACCCATTTATCTATCTGTATTTGTTGAGTACTCACTAGGGGCCTGGTCCTTCAGTGTCTCCACTGGCCCCCACTCCCAGGACATCCCCATTGGTGCCCGTGGCTTGAGGTTGGACAGAGCTGCTCTGCTCGGGCTGCACATACCTCCCCTATCTAGACGTGGCCCCTCCTCCTGGTTCTGCCGTGGCTCTCAATTCTTCTCTGCTTCCCTCCCTCTGAGAACACCTGATACCCCCATCTCAGGGCCTGTGTGAACTAAATATAATCCTATTTGAGTGGATAAACAAAATGTGGTATGTCCAAGCAACGGAATATTATTCAGCCATAAAAAGGAATGGAGTTCCGATGCATGCTGTAACATGGATGAACCTTGAAAACATTATGCTCAGTGAAAGAAACCAAATATTATAGGATTTCATTTATACAAAATGTCCAGAATAGGCTAATCCATAGGGATAGAAAGTAAATTAGTGGCTGTCAGGAGCTGGAGCTGGGAGAGAATGGGGAGCAAATGCTTAATGGGCACTGGGTTTCTTTTTGGGGTGATGAGAATGTTCTGGGACCAGGTAGTGGTCATGACTGCATGACATTGTGAATATACTAAAACCCACTGAAGCACAAACCTTAAAAGGGTGAACTTCCTGATATGTGAATTATAGAAAATAGTTAAAAATTATTTTAAAAAAAGATAATAATCCTATGTGTTATCATATATGCTCCCCCAGACATCTTGGTGACATAGCCCAGGGCAAGTAGCATTCAGGCTGTATTTCAGCTGAGAAGCTGGGAGCTCAGAGCAGGTGAAGGACCTGTCGAGACTGCATTGCCAGTTAGCACAGGGGTGGGATGGAAGCCAAGTCGATCAGATTCTTGGTCACAACAAGCTCTTTCCTCCAAGCCAGGCTGCCTGGCAAGTAGACTGTGCCTCATGAGCCAATCCCCCAGCTCTGTCCATATTTGCCATCATTAGCTCAGAAGGCTCTGCAGGCAGAGCCCGTGCTAGTAGAAGCCGCCACAAGAGCTAATGGCTGCCATTCAAGGAGTGTCACTCAGTGCCAGGCCTGGGGGGACCTCTGCATGTTATCCCACACTCCCGACATGGATCTTTGTTGTTAGCCCTGTACCCTTGTCTCATGAGTGCCCTGGACTTTCCTGGAAATCCCCAGTGAACACTGACTGGTGGGAGGTCATGCTGCTCCCAGGCAGGGGACAGGCAGGGGACTTAGTTTGAGCCTTGAATGTTGAGCAAGTGGCGAGAAGGCTCAGGGGCCCCTGGAGTCCTGGTGGTCAGTGTGGAAGCAGTGACCTGCCCCCCACACCACTCCTGCTTGCTCTGATCTCTGCTGCTCTACCCTCCACCAGTTCTTGGTTTCTATGCATTTTCCAGGCCTGATCCCCCACCTTCCTATAGATTCTGTGGGCTCCCAACATCCTTCCAACAAATCCCCTTTTGCATATAGGAGAGGCAGAGTTGGTTGCTGTTGCTTGCAACCAATCACTGTGACCAGTGGGGCCCTATGAGAAAGATATTTTTATCTTCTCAACTTCTTTATCGGGAGGGATAATCCCGAGTTTAGAGGCTCAAGGAGATGAACTGATTGCAGGTCCTGGAGCTGAGATTAAAACTGAGGTTTGCCTGACTCCAAAGTCCCAGGCTCTTTTTCAGAGGTGGGAACTGAGACTCAGACCGTGCGTGCCCCTCTTCCCAATTGGCAGAAATTCTGATCCCTGCTCTTGGCTCCATCGGCACCAACACCACCCCCTCCCCCAGGCCCTGAGGGGTTGGACCCTGCCTCGAGCCATTAACACACAAGCTCGGGTTGGGGCAGCTGCTGGGAGGAATCCTGCCTCACAGCCCAGTTCTCCCATAAATCAGGGGCCAGAGGAAGCCACAATGCTGATAAATATTTATATTGCCTCAAAAAAAAAAAAAAAGACTCACTTGATATATTTTATTTCTGAAAAGGCAGGGCCCTGTTTTCCTGGCTGAGTCTGGCAGAGCTATAAGGATGCCCTGTCCGAGCTGGTGCTGGGACTCAGCCGGGCACCCCCAGGCACCACCATGCATCTCAGGCCACAGCACCAGGTCCGAGTGTGGCGTTTTGCTGGTGCACCAGTGGGCCACAGGCAGCAATCTGGGAAGGATCCATTGGACAGGCTCAGGTGGAGGAAGAATTTCTGTTCCGACAGGCATGGGGCTGGATGATAGCAGGAAGGGGTAGCTAGAACTTGTTTCTCCAACAGCCCCAGAGCCAGCCTTACCCAAATGCCAAGGTCGTCCCCAAACCACCTCCGCTTCAGGCCAAATACCAGTACCTGTTTCAAATCCTCCTTCAGCCCTCTTCTCTGCTGGACCTCACACCAGCTCTAAACCCCACCCCACAAGAGCCCTAGCCCCAGCCACAGTTCAAACCAGACTTCAGCTCCATCCCAAGCTCAACTCAATCTTAACCCACCCCAAGCCTAACCTCAAACCCACCCATAGCCACAGCCCCGTCCTAAAATTCAACCCTAACCCAGGCCCCGAATTCTGCTCCCGGCTTCACCATGCCCTGTGCCAACCTCAGTCCCAGTGCCCCTGTGAGTTCCAAGGCTGGCCAGTGGCATGCTCTGGCCTTCGGCCTTGGGGTCTGGAAACCTATCAACAAATTCCGGAAGTGTTGATTAAATACGTCCTATGTACCAGGTCTTCTTCTAGGCACTGAGGACATATCTGTGAACATAATATCGCCTTATGCAGCAGACAGCCTTGTCCTCTCCCCGAGCTTCCCTCCGCCCCCAGCCTCTTTTTCCAACCCCAGCCTCCCTCTCTCCTCCCAATCCAAGCCTCCTTCCTTCCCCCAGCTTCCCTCCTCTTCTGCCGTCCCCCTACCCCCAGCTCCCCAAAGGGCAGCTCTGTGGTGAGAAGTTTGAAGGGAAGGCTGCTGATTTCCAAGCCCAGAGAAACAGAAACTTCATTATGAGGAGAAGACCCACGGGGGAGGGAGAAGCTGGTAAGGAAGGATAAGATCCTGCCAAGATCTGCCCAAGGCCTTGGCACTCAGCTCAGAAAACTGACCCATTGAGAGCAAACAGGCTGACTCGAGGGACAGGATGCAGGATTCGGGCTCAAGTGCTGGCGTTCCTTTAATCTTTCCAAGTCTCAATTTCCTTAATGCCAGGTGGGATGCCGACCACCTCCAAGTGTGATGGACAGAAAGCACTTTGTGAAATGTATGGCACGGGACAGGTGCTTGTTGTTACACCGTGGGCCATCAGATGGGGTGCTGAAGACACAGCACTTGGTAGAGGTCTCACTGTTTACCTACTAATTCCGCAAAAATGTTAAGGGGTGTGTGACTCTCACCAAATTTGAAAAAGGAGTGGAATTTGAACTTTTTTTAATCAGAGAAGTAGATTTACAGAAAGATCATCAGAAAATACCGAGTTCACATCTATCCCCCATTATTAACATTTTGCATTATTAACATTTTGCAATTGTACCTTTGTTACAATTGATGAGAGAATATTATTATAATGTGCTATTAGCTATAGTCCATAGCTTACATTAGGGGGTCACTGTTTGTGTTGCACAGTCCTATGGTGTGGGATTTGAATTTGATTTATTCTACCATCTTGAAAAAAAACCTGGCAGCTGATAAACTCTTCATTCAAACTGGCTCATGTGTGATTGAGTTGAAATTGGATGTGAAGGTGGAAGCTAGAAAAATACTGGTTTGTGTCGAGTAAGTTCCAATAACTGCCAATTTTTTTTTGAGCACTTACCCTCTGCCAGGAACTTTAGGCCCTTTACATGCATTCTTCATTCCCACAACACTATGGGGGTAATGCTCCCATTTTATAGACAAGGAAACTGAGGCTCAGAAAGTTGCAGTAACTTGCCCACTCTTGCGTGGTGGATCCAGAATACGAACCCAAGTGATTTGGCTCTAGAATTCAAATTCTCAACAACCACACTCTATTATTATATGCGAAGCACTTTGACTACATTATCTCACTTAGTCTCATAGTAATTCTGCTAGATCAGAATAATAATGCTTATTATAACTAGCACATGTCGAGCTTTAACTACGTGGCAGACTCTGCAAAACACAGTACTTGTCTGATCTCATTTCATCCTAATAGCTCAGTGGATAACCCAGTTTTATGGACAAGGAAGCAGAAGCTCAAAAATGAGGTTCAAACCATCCTCAGGGTAGTGCCCAAGCCCCTTAGCTCAGCCTTTGAGGCTTTGGAGGCCCCCTCGGGGCTTGGCCCCTGCCTCTCTCTGTAGCCTGGTCAGCTGCCATGGCCTCTCGCACTCACCTTCTCAGCCTGCCTGTGCTGATTAGGGTTCCCTGAGAGCATCCTGCTGTTTTATGCTTTTTCCTCTTCCTGGGATACTTGGGCCCTCTCTCTATACTGGCTAATGCCTCCATGTCCTTCAGGCTTAACTGGGATGTCACCTTCTCCACTGCTTAGGACTGGCTGGGTGCTGCTATGATCTTCTCCCACTGACCTCTGTTTCCTTACTTCCAATCCACTGTGTCATTACCTCTCTGTGGGCCTGCCCTCCCCTCTGTAACTCTGCAAAGGCAGGGCCCATCTGTCATGTTCACCATTGCCTGCCTGGTCCCTAGCTCAGTATCTGAGCCCAGGAAATGCTCAATTAATACTTGAGTAAACAAATAAATGCTTAAAAGTGGACAAAACGGCTAGGTTGATTGAGTGCTTACCTCTGCTAGTTTGAGTCTGTTTTGTACCCTAGAAAAGTCATGTCCTTTTAATTCATTCTTGAGGGAGCAGACCTATTGTGGGTGGGATCTTTTGATTAGGTTTTTTCCATGGAGATGTGACCCCACCCATTCAAGGTGGGTCTTAGTCCCCTTGCTGGAGTCCTCTATGAGAGGATAAAAGACACATGAAACAGAGAGCTCAGAGACACTGTGCCAGTTTGAATGAATTACGTCCCCCAAAATACCATTATCTTTGATGCAAACTTCTGTGGGCAGATGTACTAGTGTTGATTACGTTGCAATTCTTTGATTGAATGTTTCCATGGAGATGTGACCCACACAGCTGTTGGTGATAACTCTGACTGGATAATTTCCATGGAGGTATGGGCCTGCCAATTCAGTGTGGGCCTTGATTGGTTTACTGGAGCACTATATAAGCTCAGACAGAAGGAGTGAGCTTGCTACAGCCAAGAGGGACACTTTGAAGAATGCACAGAAGCTGAGAGAGTAGCTGCAGATGAGAGACAGTTGGAAGATGGCTGTTGAAAGCAGACTCTTGCTCCAGAGAAGCTAAGAGAGAACAAACACCCAAAGAGCAACTGAGAGTGACATTTTGGAGAGAAGCTGAAGCCTAGAGAGGAATGTCTTGGGAGAAAGCCATTTTGAAACCAGAACTCTGGAGTAGATGCCAGCCACGTGCCTTCCCAGCAAACAGAGGTTTTCTGGACACCATTGGCCATCCTCCAGTGAAGGTACCCGATTGTTGATGACTTACCTTGGCACTTTATGGCCTAAAGACTGTAGCTGTGTAACCAAATAAACCCCCTTTTATAAAAGGCAATCTATTTCTTGTACATTGCATCCTGGAAGCATTAGCAAAATGAACAGACACTTAGTGAGAAAATGCCCTGAAAGAAAGCCATTTTGAAACCAGAACCCATGAGAGAAGGATCAGATATCACCATGTGCCTTCTCATGTGACAGAGGAACAATGGATGCCATTGGCCTTTCCTCAGAGAAGCTAATCTACCTCTTGATGCCTTAATTTGGACATTTTCATGGCCTTAGAACTGTAAATTTGCAACTTAATAAATACACATTGAAAAAGCCAACCCATTTCTTGTATATTGCATTCTGGCAGTTTTGGCAAACCAAAACAGATTTTGGTACCAGGAATGGGGTGCTGTGAGTTGCAAATACCAAAAATGCTGGAACAGCTTTATAAATGGGTAAGGGGAACATTCTGGAAGAATTGTGAAGAGCTTGATAGGAAAGGCCTATATTGTTTTGAAGAGACTAAAGAGAAATAAGGACTTTAAAGTTCCTTCTGATGAGATCTTAGACAGAAATGATGAATGTGTCATTGTAAATTGGAAGAAAGGCACCCCTTGGGTGCTGGTCTGAATCTGTCATGTACCCCATAAAAGACTATGTTCTTTTAATCCACTCTTGTTGGGGCAGGTCTATTGTGGGTGGGACCTTTTGATTAGGTTGTTTATATGGAGATGTGACCCACCCAATTGTGGGTGGGACCTTTAGATTAGATTATTTCCATGGAGATGTGACCTCGCCCAGTCAAAGTGGGTCTTTATTAGTTTATTGGAGTCCTTAAGAGAGCTCAGGGAGAGAGAGAGAACACAGAGCCAACACAGACCCAAACACTTGGAGATACAGACAAAAAGACATTTGGAGATGCGAAGCCAAGAGATGAAGCCCAGAGTTTGCCTCAGAGAAGCTAAGTGAGAACCCATAGATGCTTAAAGAGAAAGCCACTGGAATCAGAAGCTGAAAGCAATGCAACCTGGTAGCAAAGGACCCACAGAGGCCAGCCACATGCTTTCTCAGTGGACAGAGATGTTTCCAGACACCATCAGCCTTTATTTAGTGAAGGTATCCTTTTGTTGATGCCTTAGTTTGGACACCTGTATGGCCTTAGAACTATAGACTTATAACTTAATAAATCCCGATTGTTAAAAGAAAATATATTGCATATATTGCATTTTGGCAGCTTTGGCAAACCAAAACACCTTGTTTTAAAGTGGCAGAGAATTTGTCAAAATTGACTACTGGTGTTGGATGGAAGGGAGTATTTGAAAGTGACAAACTTGGATATCTAGTTGAGGAAATTTCCAAACTAAATGTGGAAAATGCAACCTGGCTTCTCCTTGCAGCTTATAGTAAATGCAAGAGGAAAGGGATAAGCTGAAAACTGAACTCTTGGGTACAAGGAAACCAGAAACTGATGGTCTGGAAAATTCTGGGCTTCCAGAAAGTGAAACCCCAGAGGCTAGTGCCCCATGCTGGGGATTTAACCAAACATGAAAGAACAAGTCAGCCACATCTGTGGGAGTCAGGATTGGAAATGCAGCTATCCAGAAAGGATTTGTGGGGGGTCCTATTGTCTGATGGCATGGACTCCTGTAATGCTGCATATGAAACTGACAAGTTTTTTGCATACAAATGGAACTACTGCCAACCTGGACAGTAGGAAAGAGAAAGATTGAAGGAAAAACAGTTTCAAAGGCAGAACCAGGGAAGCTAAGGTCTGGAGCCAAGACACCTCAGGACAAGAAAGCGGACTCACCCACATGGAGAAGGTGAGTATGCCCTGGAGTTTGCAGATGGTGGGCCTTCTGGCTCATTCAGGAAGAGTGTTACCACCCTAGGGCTTTCAGATGCCTGGGGAATTGAAGGGAGCTTGGCTACCCCATTGTTCAAGAAAAGTGTTGCTGCCCCAGGCCTCAGACAGGGTAGAGCACATTCTTCTGGCCACCACCCCGCTGTTCTGAAGGGGTTGAACATATGCTCTGGAGATGGCAGAGAGTCCAGGTGCTGCCCTAATGTTGGAGCTGAGAACCATGGTGGTCTCCCCAAAGTTTGGAGAGATTAGGGCTCTACGTAAGCCCTTGGAGAGGGTGGAACTGCCAGTCTCTCAAGCCCTGAGGATAAAACATCATTCTATAAATGACTCTCAAATTTGAAATCTAATGGAGTTTGTGCCGCAAGTTTTTGGAACTGTTTGGGACCTTTAACCTATGTTCTCCTTCCAATTTCTCCCTATGGCAATGGGAACATTTATCCTAGGACTGTCCCTCCTTTGTATATTGAACAGATAACTTGTTCTGAGTTTCACAGGTTAACAGCCAGAGGGGAATTTTGCCTTGGGACCAACCATACCTGTAACTGATTTTGATAAGACTTTGTACTTATTTATTGTTACTGAAATGATTTAAGCTTTTGTGATATTATAAAGGAATGAATGTATTTTGCATATGGAAAGAACATGTCTTTTTAGAGTCCAGAGGGTGGAGTATGCTGGTTTGAGTCTGTTATGTACCCTAGAAAAGCCATGTCCTTTCAATCCAGTCTTGTGGGGATAGACCTATTGTTAGGTGGGAACTTTTGATTAGGTTGTTTCCATGAAGATGTGACCTGGCCCATTTAGGGTGGGTCTTAGTCCCCTTGCTGGAGTCCTCTATAAGAGGATAAAAGACACATGAAACTGAGAGAGCTCAGACATTTAGAAAGAAAATGCCCTGGGGGAAAGCCATTTTGAAACCAGAACGCAGGAGAAAAGGACTAGCAGATGTCACTACGTACCTTCCCATGTGACAGAGGAACCCCAGATGCCATTGACCTTTCCTCAGAGAAGGTGTCTATCTCTTGATGCCTTAATTTGGACATTTTCATGGCCTTAGAACTGTAAATTTGCAACTTTTATTAAGTTATTGTTCTGGTTTGCTAATGCTGCCATTATGCAAAATACCAGAAATGGATTCACTTTTATAAAGGGGGTTTATTAAGTTAAAAGTTATAGTCTGAAGGCCATGAACATGCCCCAATTAAGGTGTCAACACAATCTCCACTGAAGAAAGGCTAATGGTGTCTGGAAAACCTCTGTTAGCTGGGAAGGCATTTGGCTGGTGTCTGCTTGCTCCCAGTTTGTGTTTCAAAATAGTGTTCTCCAAAATGTTTCTCTCTAGGCATCTGGGGGTGTTCTCTTAGTTTCTCCCAGGCAAACTCTGGAGTAGCAAAAGTCTACTTTCAATGACCATCTTCAAAATGTCTCTCTTGGCTGCAGCTCCAAAATGTCACTTCTAGCTGCTCTCCGAAATGTTACTCTTAGCTGCTTTCTCATCCTTCTGTTTGTGAGCTCTTTTTATAGGACTCCAGTGATTAAATCAAGACTCACCCTGAATGGGCTGGGTCCATCTCCATGGAAATAATCCAATCAAATGGCTCACTTACAGTTGATTGAGTCATATCTCCATGGAAACACTCAATCAAGGGATTCCAACCTAATCAACACTGATACGTCTGCCCCCACAAGATTGCATTAAAGAATATGGGGTTTGGGAGACATAATACATCCAAACCAGCACAATTATTGCCCCATTGAAAAAGCCAACCCATTTCTGGTATACTGCAATCTGGCAGCTTTAGCAAACCGAAACATTACCCAGAATCAAATGTTTTCCATGAATTCTCTCATTTTAATTCTGACAATGACCTTAGGAGGTAGAGCTTATTGTTATCTCTATTTAAAAAATGGGAAACTGAGGCATAAAAAGGTTAATTCCTTGCCCAAGATCATGCAGCTAGTACTGGTGGAGCTGGGATTCAAACCCAGACTGCTTGACCCTAGCTGATTCCTTATGCTAACCTGCCTTTCAGGTCAAAATACGTGGAAAGGACCAAACTGACAGTATAATGATTGAAATGGGGAGCTGGTGGTGCTGTGGGTGGGGTGGCTGCCAGTGCTGCTCCAGATGGTCCCTTGGACCTCCCTTGGACCAGGTGGGTGTATTCTCAGCCCCCCTTCCAGCTCCTCCTCCTTGCCCCCTCCTCTCCCCTCTCCCCTGGAGAGACCTGGTGCGGCTGCTGGGTGGATGGGCAGTCGGGTGGTGGAGGTCCAGCCTCCCAGGCCTCGGGGCTCCCACCCCCAGCCGTGGCTTCGAGGGCACATTCTCCATGTCTGTTATCTGTCTGGTTTGAATTAGATGCTGGGCTTCGCGAAACCTTGGGCTCATTAGCGGTTTCATCGCCCAGCCTGGCGCCTGCAAGATGGTAACGTTTTATTGTTTCCTTGCTTTTTCCCCCTTTCTTCTTTCTGTCCTTTCCCGCCCTTTTCTTCATTGTTTCAAATTTCCACCTCATGCCACAAAAATGTAAAGGCTGCCACAGTCCCTCTGGACACACATACACTGCGTGGGCACCCCTCTCGCCCACGCCACTGACCACTCTCCAGCAGCACACACCGGGTGCCAAGAGTAACAGAGCCACCTACCCCTTCCCTATGGGAACCTGGGCTGAGTGTCTCCCTGTCCCCTACCCCATGCACACATACACCCCACACCTCATTCCTCTGGGTCCTGAGGCTGGCCCAGTGGTTAGCAGGCAATCCTGGAAGACTTCTGACTCAGTTTTTTTTCCCCTCTTCCCCCGACCCATTTTGAATTCTGATATACAACTTATTTTACTAACAACTCAAGCTTTTCTCTTCTGCAAAAAGCATGGCTAAGAGAGTAGGTGGACGGCACTTACCCAAACTGGATGCACAGCCAATGCTGAATAAACAGCACCTTTATGACAGTCCTGCTCATGTCAGGCACAGTTGCCACCACCCTGGGGAGAGCCCCTGGATTGGCGCTGCCCAGGGGAGTAGACAGAGGCTGAGCAAGGCCCCCAGCTCGGGGTCAGTCTTGCAGTAAGGGGCATCCCATTTATCATCATCATCGTCATCCCTGTAACTTAACTCCGGTTGTTCTTTCCCTGCTTTCTCTTCAGCAGAGGGTGGAAGAGAGTGAGATGCAGAGAGAGGGAAGGGAGGCTGAGAGGACTGGGAGGAACCCAGAATTGCAAGACCAGAGACTGCCCCAAAGGAAGGGGTGGGCTGAGTTAAGTGGGTCAGGGGGTGCCGAAGGGGACGGGAGTTGGGGGAGAGGGAGGAGGAGGAGGGCTGCTGGGGACAGGAGGTGATTTCTGCCAAGGGTCATTAACTTGCATGACTCTGCATTTGAGTGGACTGAGGGTTTCTCTCAAGTCCATGGTCCCTACAGCTGTCTTGTGAGGCGGATGCAGTTGTTGCCATGACTACCGCTGTTATTGGTGGCATCAGCATTGGGTGGGGTGGGGGCGGGGATGCTGTGGGGCAGGGTCTCTGGGCAACCTCCCCATGCGCACACCAGCTCATGTGGGCCCAGATGGTGTCTGTGGTGGGCCAGGCCCAGACTCCCGCAGGTATTTACCTGGGCCCTTTGTCAGGTACCTGCGCAAGCGGAGGAGAGGTCTGTGAGCGGCTGGGGAGTGGGGTCTGTGCGTGAAGCTGAGAAATGGGAACTCCGGGTCTCAGGGATGCCAGGGAGAAGATGCCTCACGCTGCCGTGGTCTCCAGAGGCCGAAGCCAGTGGGCAATCCTGGAGCCTTGTCCCCACCCTCTTAGCACCATTTGACAGAACTAATTTCTTCCTCCTGACTGAAACATTTGGCTCCCAGGACACCGCACACTCTTGGTTTCCCCCTTCCCCCTTTCTGGGAGTTGTCTCTTCCCAGTGGTGAAACATCAGGACACCCTGGGGCTCTTACCACACTCCCCCCAAGGTGGTCTCTTCCAGTCCAAGGTGGCAGATATAGTCTCTCTCCCCCTCCGCACCTCCTGGATGTCTGTCTCCAGACCTGAGTTTTTCCCTTGAGCTCCAGACTCTTAAATCCAGTTGCCACTTGGAGGGGTTCTACCGCAGATCAGACCTCACATGTCTGCACAGGGTCCTCTCCCATGTCACATCTGCTCCCTCTTCAGCCTTCCACTTCCAAGTAAACCATGTCACTGGATAAGAGGTTCCAGAGTCGTCCTGCCTCCTCCCCTTCGTTCACATTCAGCATGCAGTGCATCCATCCATAAATAAGCCTACACGGTGCTAATTTAATAATGGAGCCTGACTCCCATGGGCACCCCTCCCCCACCAGTTACAGGCCGTCCGCTTGTGTCCCTGCTGCTAAACCAACCCCATACTCTCCCCTTGCAGCTCTACCTTACTGTTGCTCTCCAAGCCAGCGATCTTCCAAAAAAAGGACAGCAGATCTTGTCATTTTCCTGCTTAAAACTCTCAAGTGCTTTCCAGCATGCACGAAGCACAGTCTTACCTGACTGCCAAAATCCTGCTCTATTACTGAACTCCTGCCAGCCTCCCACACCTCCTCTTTTACAGCTCTGCCTCCCTCTTTCCATTCAAGATACATTAGCCTCCTAGCTATTCCTCGGCTTCTGCAGCTTGTTCGTGCCACAAGCCTTTGCGCTGGCCGTCCTCACGCATGGATTGCACTGTCCTATGTGTTTCCGAGACTCGCCCCCTTTCTTCACTCATATGGCTTTTCCCAAGTCCTCTTGCCTGAGAGGACTCCTTTGAGGGTTTCTCTAAATGACTGACACTAGTTCTCCTGTCCAGACCCTCCACCCGTCACGGTTTACCCCACACATTGCTTTATTCTTCTCCATAGGACTGACTTCCACATTAACTTAGATCATGGGCATGTCTGCTTGTTTGGTGGCTCTATCCCCTACTCGTCTGTAAATGACACTGTGGGGACTGTCTTGTTTCCACCAGTCCCTGGCACATGGTTGGTGCCCAGGAGGAATTAGTTGGATGACTGAATAAATGAACCTCCCCAGAGGGTGGGCCGAGGCACTATGGTCCCGGGTGCCCTGCATGGTGAGTGTTTGCTGAATGAATCCACATAAGGTTCTGTATTTGCCCTTCAGACTGTCAGCTCCTTGAAGTCAGGGCCATATCTTGCTCCTCTTGGTGTTTCTTGTGATGCTTTACTAGCAGCGTGACCTTGAACATGTTATTCAACCTCTAGGCTTCTGTTTCTTTATCTGCAAAATGAGAATAATAATAGTATGCACATCATGGGTTGTTGGGAGGATTAAATGAGTTACTGTACATAGACACTAGCTGCTGTTATCATCCTGGGTTCACACATAGTAGGTGCTTCAAAAAGCTATGGGCAGGGGATTGGGCAGACTCTGAGTTATCCTGAGCTGAGTTCAGGGAAGCCTGTTCAGATTGCCCTTTGCCTTTCCCATATTAGGAGCTGGGGAATTATCCAATAACATGAACTGAATCAGTTTTGGAAACCACATCATGCTGTCAACTCATGCTGTGTTTGTGGTCAGGTAAACCCCAAAGTCTTTCTTCACAGTCTTATTGCTCAGCAAGAGATCCCTTGTCCTGTATTTGTGGGTTTAACTTCATTTTTTGTGGTCTTCTGCTTTTTTTATGTTCCGGATTATAAAAGTAATATATGCCCACTGTGGAAAGTTTATAATGAGTGTAAAATCACAAAGAGCAGGGAAAAAGCAGGTTACAAATCAGCATGAATGGTTTGAATCCATTTGTGTAAAATGTTTTTATAGCTTTATAAAGAGAGACAGAGACAGAGAGAAATAGAGACAGCAAGGGAGAGAGATGCTTGAAAAGATGTCTGCTGAAATGTCCGCAGCAGAGGTTCCCTGTGTGGCTGCTTTCCCTATGATTTATGTTCTCCTTTCTACATTTTCCTTTATAGTGCTTGAATTTTTATAAAAACAAACATGTATTTTCTTTTTCAAAACTAAATTTTCAATTTAAAAATATTTTTTAAATGGAAATCAGATAACTTAGCTCCCCTACTTAAAATCCTCTCAGGGCTCGCCATTCATTCAAAAACTATTTGAGGGGGTGCTGAGGGCTGGGCCCAATTCTTCCTCTTCCCCTTGCTTTATAGCATTCCCGTCACTCTCTCCAAATATTGCTCTTTATTCCAGGTGTGGGGTGAAGGTCTATCCCTTCCCTCCCCGGCCTAGGAGGTCAGAGCTCTGTCACGTCCACACTCTCACCCCCAGAACCTGAAACTATGGCACTGGAGAAATATTTGTCAAGGGAATGAATGAATGAATATATGAAAGCAAAAACAAAGAATTAAAAGAAAATCTTTGATAGTTCCATCACCCCGAGATCATTGTTAGCATCTTGGTATTTTTCCTTCCATGATTTTTTCTATATTATGCATGACTAGTTGAAAACGCATTCTAGCATCTTTTTCTTTTCAACCCGGCAGAATAGAATGAACAACTCCTATCATACTAATAATCATTATTTTTTCTTGATTGCACAGGAGTGGTACTCCAGGGGACATTTGGCAGTGTCTGGAGACATTTTTGGTTGTCACAGCTAGTGTGCATGGAGGGCCTGCTACTTGCTGCTAAACATCCTGCAATGCTTGGGACAACCCCACCACAAAGAATTAACTGGGCCAAATGCTGGTCATGCCAGGAATAAGAAACTCGGCTGTCTAGTTCCATCATGTAGATTCTGCAGGATTTAAATAATCCAAATCCCTCTTGTTGGAAATGTGGATGTTTTCCACTTTTCATTAACACAAATAAGACTGTGATAAACAGTTTCAGACAGAAACTCTCTACTCACATTCCACACCATCCTTGGAATAAATTGCCATGCTTGCTTTTTAAGGAACTTTAATGAAAGACGTTAAATGATGAACCTTGCTTGAATTTCATCTTGCCCATTGCAAAGGGGGACTCCAGTCTCTCTGGGGTCCTCTGCCACATTTCCCTTCTCCCTCAGCTGTGAATGGTGTCGAGGAAGATGTCCAGAGCGTTGTGGCCAGGCTGTTTTCTGTGGTTAGGGCTGCCCCAGGGTGCCTTACCTACCCAAGATTCCACACCCCCTTTTGGGAAAAGCTTAGTTACTGTGATCTAGAAATAACGCCTGCCATGGGACCGAAGGGACAAGTGGAAGCAAGGACACATGGACTTCCTGGCCTGACTTACACTGACAAGGCTGCTCTGGCTTGAGACAGTTTGGACACCTCTTAGGGAATTGCTTTTGGGGTTTACAGTGCTTTCCTTCAATAAGAACGTTCTCTAGGTGGGGAGCATGTCTGTGTACAAATACATCCTATGCAAAACAATATTTATCCATTCAACAGATATTTACTGAGCCCCTGCTATGTATAGGGATAAAATAAGCCAGATGGAACTCTGCCCTCGTAGAACTTACAGTCAAGAGGAGACGCCATCAAATACATGTATGATAT
>PVKY010001846.1:0-29044 GCA_004027775.1 Bradypus variegatus | reverse complement strand
ACGCATGCATGGGGCGGTCTGAACACGCAGGAACAGAGCGCGCCTTTTGCTGAGTACGTGTACTTTTTAAAGGCAAAAACCGCAAAACAAGGGGGAGCAAGCAGTTGTACAGAAGCAGATTGCATTGGTTAGTTTACAGTGACCTTTAAATTTATTGGCTAGCTTGTGCTTTAGGGGAAGTTACAGAGCGGGGAAATTCTAGGAATTGATTAGGGCATGTCTTGTGGTTTATCTTGTGACTTGTACCTGGTCTGGGTAGGGAACTATTCTTGTAACTTAAGCTAAGCTAAGCAATATATTTTTGCAGCGATCAGCCTTATGACACACAGTCTTGTGACAAGAGCCTAGCAAACATTTTTCAGCAAATATTCCTGTAATACACACATTTTTAGCTACACAATTAGCACAATTATTTTTGTAACAATTACTTAACACCTTATAACCTTTGTGCAAGCATATTACTTAAGTGCACTGAGGCCTTAAGCCTGAGAGGAAAAATGGCTAGGTTGGATTCTTCAGTACCATACAGGTCACTCATTTACAGTGTACATTTCAACGGTTTTTAGTATTTTCAAAGAGTTATGCAGCCATCACCACAGTGAATTTGAGAACTTTTTCATGTTGCTAAAAAGAAACTCTGGCCAAAATATTGGACAAACTAGATGAAATGAGCAAATTCCTAGAAACACACTGTACCAGTTTGTATATATTATGTCCCCCAGAAAAAGTCATGTTCTTTGATACAATCTTGTGGGGTAGACGTGTTAGTGTTAAGTTGGAACCTTTGGATTAGGTTGTTTCCATGGAGGTGTGACCCACCCAGCTGTGGGTGATAATGCTGATTAGGTAATTTCCATGGAGGGGTGGCCCCGCCCATTCAGCACGGGCCTTGATTAGTTCACAGGAGCACTAGATAAGCTCAGACAGAAGGAGCTGCTGCTGCAACTTAGGGAGACAGTTTACAGACGGCCGTTAAAAGCAGACTTTTGCTCTGGCAAAGCTAAGAGAGGACAAATGCACCAAGAGCAACATCTTAAAGAATGCACAGGAACTGAAAGAGGAGCCGGAACTCAACCCAGGGTCAGCAAATGCCAGCCACATGCCTTCCCAGCTTATGGAGGTTTTCCTGGATGCCACTGGCCTTCCTCCAGTGAAGGTGCCCTATTGATACCTTACCTCGGACCCTTTATGGCTTTCAGACTGTAACTTTGTAATGAAATAACCCCTTTATAAAAGCCAATGCATTTCTGGTGTTTTGCAAAACAGCAGCATTCGCAAACTGCAATACACAGTAACTACCAAAACTGACTCAAGTAGAAGCAGAAAATATGATTGTGTCTAATAACAAATAAAAAGACTGAATCAGTAATCAAAAACTCAAAGGAAAGCCCAGGACCAGATGGCTTAACTGGTGAATTCTACCAAACATATAAAGAGGAATTAACACCAATCCTTCTCAAACTCATCCAAAAGATTAAGGGGAGCGAACACTTTGTAACTCATTCTGTGAGGCTAGCATCAGCCTGATAGCAGAGCCAGTCAAAGATACCACATGGAAAGAAAACTACAGGCCAATATCCCATGTGGAAAGAGATACAAAAGGCCTCAGGAAAATACTAGCAAACTGAAGTCAGCTGCACATTAAAAGGATTTATACCATGACCAAATAAGATTTATCGCAGGAAAGCAAAAGTGGTTCAAAATACAAAAGTCAATCAATGTCATGTACCATATCAATAGAACGAAGGAAAACAAGACAAACGATCATCTCAGTTGATGCAGAAGAGGCATTTGACAAAATCCAACAGCCTTTCATGATAAAAACATTCAAATTAGAAATAGAAGAGAATTTCCTCAACACAATAGAGGCTACATGAGAAAGACCTGGAGCTAACATCACACTGAGTGATGAATGACTGAAAACTTTTTTCCTAACATCAGGAACAAGACAAAGGATGCCTGCTTTTCCCACTTCTCTTCAACATAGTACTGGACATAATAGCCAGAGCAATTAGGCAAGAAGAAGAAATTAAAGGCATCCGGATAAGAGAGGAAGAAGTAAATCTCTATTCAAAGATGACTTGATTGTATATGTGAAAAACCCTAAAGAATCCATAAAAATATTGTTAGAACTAATAAGCAAATTCAACAAAGTTGTGGGATATGATATCAAAATGCAAAAATCAGCTATATTTCTACACTAGCAGTGAACAATCTGAAAAGGAAATTGAGAAAACAATTCTATTTACAATAGCATCAAAAAAAAAATGAAATGCTTAGAAATAAATTTAACCAAGACTTATACACTGACAACTACACAACGCTGCTGAAAGAAATTAAGGAAATTAAAGGGAAAATGGGCTCATTTTCATGAATTGGAAGGCTGGATATTGTTAGGACGACAATACTATCCCAAGTGATGTACAGATTGAATGCAGTCCCTGTAAAAATAAATTTCAGAAATGGAAAACCCATTTTTAAATTCAAATGGAATTTCAAGAGACCCTGAACTAGCCAAAACAATCTTGGAAAATAAAGTTGGTATTCCTGTTTTCAAAACTCACTATAAAGCTACAGTAATAATCTGTATTATTGGCACTGGCACAAGGACAGAAATTAACCCATATATCTATGGCCTTGATTTTCAAGAAGGCTGCCAAGCCCACTCCGTGGGGAAAGATGGGTCACCCCAGCAAATGATGTCCGCAGGCAGGAGAGTGAAGCTGGACTCTTACAACTTGGAGCCTATACAAAAATTAACTCAAAGTGGGTCAAAGACTAACTAAACTCAGCAGCTGAAAGTATAAAACTCTCAGAAGAAAACGGGGCAAACCTTCATGACCTTGGATGTGACGGTTGGAGTGCAGGAAACAAAAGAAAAACAGGTAAATTGAGCTTTGTTAAAATTAAAAACTTTAATTCCTCAAAGGTCACTATCAAGAAAATGAAAAGACAACTCATACAGTGAGAGAAGTTTTTTACAAATTGTATATCTGATATGAGGCTTTGATATCTAGAATAGATCAAGAACTACAACTCAGTCACAAAAAGACAACCCAATTTAAGATGGGCAGACTTAGACATTTCTCCAAAGATGACGACCACATGGCCAATAAGCACACAAAAAGATGCTCAATATCATTCGCCATCAGTGAAAAGTGAACCACAGCGAGATACCATTTCACACGCACCAGGGGAGCTAAAACTAAAATAAAAGGGGGGGATAGCAAATGTTGGCACGGACGTGGAGAGGTTGGAACCCTCAGGTTCCTGGTAGGCGTGTAAAATGGTGCAGCTGCTGTGGAAAGCAGCTTTGTGGTTTCTCTGCTAATTAAACAGGGTTCCCGCATGAACCTGAAATTCTGTTCCTAGGTAACTGCCTCAGAGAATGAAAACAGGGTCTTGGACATACCTGTACACCAGTGTCCATCGCAGTGTTATTCACAGTTGTTAAAAGGTGGAAGCACCCAAGTGTCCATCGACAAATCATGGAGAGACAAAATGTGTGCCATCTGCGCAAGGGACTGTCACGTGGCCATAAAAAGGGATGAGGTTCTGGTGTGTGCTGTGACACGGATGAACCTTGAAGGCATTTTGCTTAAGGAGCCGGACACAAAGGGACGGATACTGTGTAATTCCACTTACATGAAATTCCTAAAAGAGGCAAATCCATAGAGACTGAAAGCAGATCACTAAGGGCCAGGGGGCAGGGGATGGGGAGTTACTTAATGGGTGAGGGGTTTCTGTTTGTGGTGAAGAGAAAGTTTTGGAAAAATAGTTGTGGTGGTTGCCAAACATTGTCAACGTGATTAATGCCACTGAATTGTACACTTAAAGTTGTGGCCAAAATGGCAAATTTTACCACCATCAAAAAGGAAAGGAAACGCAGCCCCTTTAGCCCTCGCCCTCTCTAAACCACCTCTGCGGACCCACGTGGATTTGCGGTCCTGGAATCTCACGTAGATGGCTCACGCAGCACGTGGCCTCTCATGACCAGCGTCTTTGAGGTTCGTCCCTGTCACAGTGTGTCTTGGCCGAGTCGGGTCCCCTGTGCGGGCAGACCCCAATGTGTTGTCCATCGCTCCGATCCCGAGTCCCTGGCCTGTGTGGTTGTCACGGTAGCTCCCTCACAACGTGGAACGAAAGGTCTCAGGCTCAGCCCGTGCCCTGCGCTCACGCTTGCCCTTGGACTTCAACCTTAGGACTGCAGTGTTTCATTTCGCCTCATTAGACTCTGATGTCTGGGTCCCCCTTCCCCGGGGCACCTGCTTTTTCCCTGGATCCACGACAGTTTCAGGGAAGCGATTGCAGCCTCAACCCCTGCCACCCTGCGTCCTGGAAGCAGCTCAGGGTTTCTTGCACACATCTGTAACCCACCGGGCTGTGCCACCCCTCACCATGTTTTAGGTTTGGTCACATGGTTCTTCTCTGTGGGTTGTGCCGCCCCGGGGGACAGCCAGGGCCCCCCAGGTCTAGTGACTGGATTACTCAGCTGAGCGGACGGTGCCTCACAGCAGGTGGGGCTGGCTGGGGGCTGGGAGGGGCCCAGCGGGTGGCAGGGGCATCCTCTTCGGCACGTCCCGGCCCCTGAGAGCCTCTCGACCTCTGCAGGTGAACGAGGTGGCCTTCAGCCCCTGCGGGTCCCACTGCGCCACCGGTGGTGAGGACGGGAGTGTGCGGGTGTGGTCCTTGGCCAGCATGGAGCTGGTCATCCAGTTCCAGGTGCTGAACCAGGTACAGTGGGAGTGCCGTGGGCCGGGTGGGGGGCGCAGGCTGGGCCCACAGCGGCGCTACCCTTGCTGAGGGGCTCGGGCAGGTGGCCCCCCTGGGCAGGGCCTCTGTTTGGGGCCGAGGGCTGGTCTGCTTGGCAGTGCTGATGCTCCCCTCGTGGGTCCCCAGAGCTGCCTCTGCCTGGCATGGAGCCCCCCGTCCTGTGGGCACCCCGAGCTGCAGCGGGTGGCGGCAGGCTACGGCGATGGCACCCTGCGCATCTTCCGCGTCTCCCGCACGGAGATGGAGCTGAAGATGCACCCCCACAGCACTGCGCTGACTGCCGTTGCCTTCTCCGCTGATGGTGAGGGGTGGGGTGGGGGCGGCCAGCAGGCGAGGGATGGGGGCAGGGCAGCTCGCAGGGCGACAGCGAGACCCCTGCCTGGCAGGTCAGACCATCCTGTCCGGAGACAAGGGTGGGCTCGTGGCCGTGAGCCGTCCCTGCACGGGGATGACGGTCCGTGTGCTGAGTGACCACCAGGGCGCCCCGATCTCAGCCATCCAGAGCACGAGCAAGGAGGTAGGGGGCCCCATGGGGTGCCGGCCGGGCGCGTGCTGGGCGGGAGGCAGCCACCAGCCCTGTCCGTCCCCCCAGTATGGAGCTTTAGGGGTGGAAGGTGCAGACCTGTGGCTGGCTGCCAGCAGAGACCAGCGGGTCAGTGTCTGGGCCTCAGACTGGCTGAAGGACCGGTGTGAGCTGGTGGACTGGCTGAGCTTTCCGGCACCTGCCCCCTTGGAGGTGAGAGTCTCAGCCAGCACCGTGGGGGATTGGGGTGTCTGCCTGCCAGCCCCCTCAACCGTCTGCCCCCGCAGCCTCCTGGCTGCCCGCCGCCCTCCCTCGCTGCCTTCTGCCCCTGGGACGGGGGCCTGCTGGTGTGTGCGGGCCTCGGCCGGCGGGAGGAGCTGCTGTTCTACAGCCTCCACCAGAAGCAGGTATGCGCCCCGCCCTGTGGGCCCCGGGGCCTGGGGCAGGGTGGGGCCCTCCGGTCCTGGCTCCCTCACCGCTCGCTGTTGCCGGCCCCGCAGGTCGTGGAGAAGATCCCACTGCCCTTCTTTGCTGTGTCCCTGAGCCTGTCACCTGGGGCTCACCTCTTGGCAGTCGGCTTCGCAGGTGAGGGCCACTGTGCACTGACGCCAGGCTCTCCAGGGGGCTGAGTGGTCTCCCCTGTGCCCCCCTCCCCCCCAGGTACTGGGCCCTACCTCGACATGCGCCCACCTGTGGCCTGTTTCTCCCTTCCTAGCAGTGTGAGGACACCTGCCTCGGGGGCTGGACAGTTAGAGTGCCAAGGAGAGGGCCGGGGAGATTCAGCCCCAACTAGGTCTCGTGGGATGCGCACGGCCCAGGCCGCCGGGCCCCCGGCCGGGGCCCCACAGACCCCGCGCCCACAGCGCCCTGTGCCCGCAGAGCGTGTGCTGAGGCTGGTGGACTGCGCGGCCGGGACGGCGCGGGACTGGGCCTTCCACACCGACTCGGTGCACCTGTGCCGCTTCGCGCCGGTGGCCCCGCTGCTCTTCACGGCTGCCTACAGCGAGATCCTGGTGTGGGAGGCTGTGGGGTGCCCCGCCGAGGGCCCGGGGCGTGGGAAGGGACGTGAAGCGCTCCGGGGCTCTTAAATGCTTGCATCTGTACGGTTTCAATAAACGTGGGTGTTGCCCTGGCAACCAGCCTGCTGGCTCCGCCGTGTCCCGCACCCGTCCTCGGGTCAAGGCCCTGCCCTGCCCCGGGTGGAACGGGAAGGGCGCGCTCGCCCCGCCCTCGCCTGCAGTGCCCGGCGCGCCCACACGGTGGCGCCGGCGCGCGGCCCGGCCGCTCTGGCCCCCCGGCTCGCTGATGCGGCTGCGCGGGCGGGACCGGAAGTGCGAGGGAGCCGAAGCGCGGGGCGGGGCCCGGCCGGCTGCAGCCAGAAGCGGGAGCGCTGTTTCGCGGCGGCCATGAAGCGGGACGTGCGCATCCTGCTGCTGGGCGAGGGTAGGTGCCCGGGGGAGCGGGGTCGGGTGCCGTGACCTTGGCCGCCGCCGCGCTCACCGCCCCGCACCCCCAGCCCAGGTGGGGAAGACGTCGCTGATCCTGTCGCTGGTGGGCGAGGAGTTCCCCGAGGAGGTGCGTGGCCTGAGCGGGACCCTGGCCGACGAGGGTCGGCGCATGCCCTCAGCTCTCCCGGTAGCAGCCCTGGCGCCCCGCGCCGAGCGGTCACAGACAGACGCCCGGGTGGCGTCCTCTGGGCCCCAGGCCTGAGGGGTGGGCGGGAGGGTGTGGTCTCCGGGGCCAGCCCGGGACGACCCGCCCGTGGGGCCCGGCCTGTGGCAGGTCACCTCTGTCTGTCCCAGGTCCCTCCTCGGGCAGAGGAGATCACGATTCCCGCGGACGTCACCCCAGAGAAGGTGCCCACCCACATCGTGGACTACTCAGGTAGTGCCCACCCCACCCACCCCCGCGGGCCTGCCTGGGAGGGGCAGCTGGGGCAGAGTGTGCAGCGGGGCCTCCTCTTCTGTCCAGAAGCTGAGCAGACAGATGAGGAGCTCCAGGATGAAATCCGCAAGGTACGGCAGGTAGGGGGCTCGGGCCCCCAGCCCCTGTGGGCAGCTGCCACCTCGTCCGGCTCTGCTTGGTCTTTGTCTCTCGGAGGGATTTGGGTTAAGGTGCTTAGTTTGGTCACAGTCTCGCTAATCCCAGTGACCTCTCAGTTCCGGGTGTCGTTGGAACCTGCTGGGAGCCAGGGCCAGGGGAGCAGCAGGGTGCCAGGGAGAGAAGGGACCTCCCTGAGGCCCCTGTTGACGGGGCATGTGAACCGCCGCCAGGCCTCCGGGGGAGAAGCGGGCCCCGCAGTGCTTCCCAGCCCCTCCCCGGCTTCCACCACACCCCGGGGCGGTACCAGGCAGTGGGACGGGTCACGGATTGCAGGGCCAACGTCGGGGCTAGTTCCTGTTTACGGGTCCCTCAGCTCCACACCCTGTCTCCTCTCGATGTCCTTTTCTGCCCCACTCCCTGGGGACTCTCAAAATTAGGAGCCGTGTGGTTGGGTCTGTGCAGTTCTCAGCAAATGAACCAGGAAGGGGCTTATTTGCTGACTGCCAGGCCTGGGGGGGAGGTCAGGGAAAGATGGGCTTCCCAGGCCTCAGAACCGTGTCCCGTCCCGCCCGGGAGATCTTGAGTCGTGCTCGGGCCGGGACGACCCAGGGCGGGGTGGGACCGCAGTCCGCAGCAAGCAGCTTGCTCAGGCCAGGCCACGCTGCCCTCCCGCAGGCGAACGTGGTGTGCATGGTGTACGATGTGTCTGAGGAGGCCACCATCGAGAAGGTGAGCGACACCCTTGCCCCACGCCGTGTCCCTGCCGCTCGGAGCTGGGCAGGGCCTCCCCCTGGGTGGCCTGCACCCCCCTGGCCTGCTCCTTCTCTAGTGGGCATTTGAGGGAACCTTAGGCAGAGGCGTCTTGGGTGCCGCACACCTCCAAGCAGGGGTGGGTCTCCTGGGGCAGCCACAGCAGATGGGGCCCGCAGCCCCTGCCCTGCCCTGAAGACGGGTGCCGGTGAGCACTTAGGACCCAGCAGATGGGGTCTGGGGTGCCACCTGCTCTCTCCCACAGGCTGCAGTTCCAGCCAGTTGGGGGGTGGACGGCACACGGCCCTCACGTGGCCTTGTCTTTCAGATTCGGACCAAGTGGATCCCCCTGGTGAACGGGGGCACCGAGCAGGGGCCCAGGTAAGGAGCAGGCCTTGGGGGGCCTGGGCCGCCCCAGCCACTCTGTTCCTTGTGACCGTGGTTTGTCCCCGCAGGGTCCCCATCATCTTGGTGGGCAACAAGTCAGACCTGCGCTCGGGGCGCTCCATGGAGGCCGTCCTGCCCATCATGGGCCAGTTCCCCGAGATAGAGACCTGCGTGGAGGTGCGCCGGGGGTGCGGGCAGGGCACGGTGCTGCCGGGTGGGGGCGGCTTCCGGGTCACAGTGGCTGGCAGGTTGTCTCCTTCGGGCTTCTAGCATGTCTCCTGCCCTGGGGCCGGGACCCCAGGCCTCGGGATCCCCCTGGCTTGTTGCTTCTCACAGTGCTCGGCAAGAAACCTGAAGAATGTCTCGGAGCTGTTCTACTACGCACAGAAGGCGGTGCTGCACCCCACGGCCCCGCTCTATGACCCCAAGGCCAAGCAGGTGGGCCCCCAGGAGGGCCGGGCCCCGGACGTGGCTCCCCCAGCGGCCTGGGGGCTCGAGGCCGCGGTGGGGCGTGCTGAGCGGGCTGTGTCCGCAGCTGCGGCCGGCCTGCGTCCAGGCCCTGACGCGTGTCTTCAGGCTCTCAGACCAGGACCTGGATGAGGCGCTCAGTGACCAGGAGCTCAGCGCCTTCCAGGTGTGGCCCGGCTTGGCCCAAGTGCCCCGGCGTGGCCCCACCCGGCTCCCGACAGAGCTGGGACCACCTGCTTCTCTTGCAGAAGTCCTGCTTTGGACACCCCCTGGCCCCGCAGGCCTTGGAGGACGTGAAGACGGTGGTGTGTAAGAACGTGCCGGGAGGCGTGCGGGACGGCCGGCTGACCCTGGATGGTGAGGCTATGTGCCTGCCAGCCGGGGAGGTAAAAGGGCCCAGGCCATGCTTGGTGCTACCACCTTCCTGTGCCCGCAGAGCAGGCTTCCTCTTCCTGAACGCTCTCTTCATCCAGCGTGGCCGCCACGAGACCACATGGGCCATTCTACGGCGCTTCGGCTACAGCGACACGCTCGAACTGACCGACAGCTTCCTCCACCCCCCGTGAGCGGGTGGCCCAGGGGTGGGGCTCACCCAGGACCATGAGGCTCGGCCCTTGGGCACCTGGGGCTGGTGACTGCAGCCCGGTGGGCATGTGGGGAGACCCCATGGGCAGGGAACATGGCCAGGCCTCCCCACACCTCAGCGTTGCACCAGCTGCTCCTGCGGCCACGGTGCTCAGCCTGGGGCAGGGGTGTGGGGGGCTCCAGGTTCCACAGAGGGGACCCCCCACACAGCTGGGGTGGGGGCAGAGCCCAGGGAATGGCTGCAGCACCCCCACTGCCTGCAGGCTCCCCGTGCCCCCAGGCTGCACCACCGAGCTCAACCACCACGGCTACCAGTTTGTGCAGAAAGTGTTTGAGAAGCACGACCAGGTGGGGGAGGTGGGGGGGTGGGGGAGGGCGAGCAGCGGGTGGTCCTTCCCCGTGTGCATCACTGCCACTGCCGCGTCCACAGGACCTGGATGGCGCCCTGTCGCCCACCGAGCTCCAGAGCTGCTTCAGGGTGTTCCCGGTGCAGCCCTGGGGCCCTGAGCTTCACCACACGGTGCGCACCGCGGCTGGCGGCAGGCTGCCCCTGCGGGGGTTCCTCTGCCAGTGGACGTAAGCACAGCCCCCGCCTGCTCCAGCCCCAGCGTGGCCACACTCCCACCCGGCCCTGACCTCAGCACCCCGCCCCCACAGTCTAGTGACCTATCTGGATGTCCAACGCTGCCTGGCGCACCTGGGCTACCTGGGGTACCCTGTTCTCTGCGAGCAGGACTCCCAGGCCCACGCCGTCACAGGTAGGCACTTGCCCTTGCCCTCACCCTCGCAGGGGGCTGCCGAGCCCCTGGCCGCCATCCTCACTGCACTTATTGCAGTCACCCGCGAGAAGAGGCTGGACCAGGAGAAGGGACAGACGCAGAGGGCCGTGCTGCTGTGCAAGGTGGTGGGGGCGCGCGGCGTGGGCAAGTCTGCCTTCCTGCAGGCCTTCCTCGGCCGCGGGCTGGAGGTGAGCGGCCGCCCGGGGGCTCTACTGACCCTGGGCCCCAGGGAGGGACCCCCTGGGGGCGGCGGGGCCAGCAGGCATCAAGGCACTAACTTCGGCTCTGTCATGCACCCCCCACCTCAGCACCAAGTCTCCAGGGAGCCCCCAGGAGAACCCTTCACCTACGCCATCGACGTGGTCCAGGTCAACGGGCAGGAGAAGTACCTGATAGTGAGAGCCCCGCCCCTCAGCCCCATCTCCCATAGGCTCCGCCCCTGAGGGCCCCGTAGCTCAGCACCTCCTAGGCTCCGCCCCTCAGCTCCGGCTCTCCCAGGCCCCGACCCCCCCCTGCGGCGCCCCCATTTGCAGCTGTGTGAGGTGGACGCGGACAGTTTGCTTCAGGACGACTCCGACGCAGCCTGTGACGTCGCCTGCCTCATGTTTGATGGCAGTGACCCCAGGACCTTCCTTCCCTGTGTCAGCGTCTACAAGGCAAGGCCTGGGCGGTGGGGGGACGGGGTGTTCTGGGGTGCAAGCAGGCCAGGGCCCCGAGCCGGTTGCGGCCTCACCCTCCTCTCCCTCCGCAGCGGCGCTACATGGACGGGCTGACCCCCTGCCTCTTCGTCAGCTCCAAGGCCGACCTGCCCGAAGGCGTCCCGCCCCCCGGCCTGACCCCGGCCGCCTTCTGCCGCCAGCACCAGCTGTCTGCACCCACCCGGTTCTCCTGCGCCGGCCAGGCCGAGCCCAGCACCGCTGTCTTCACCCGTCTGGCCACTGTGGCTGCTTGCCCGTGAGTGCTGGGGCCCTGGCTGCAGGGCCATCCTCGGGACCCGGTGTCGATTCCTGGTGCGGCCTGCTGGAGCCTCGCTGCTGCCGCCCCCTCGTCTGGGGTTGCAGCTCTGGGGCGAGGGGTGTGGGGGGCAGGGGCAGCGCGGGTTGGACCAGCCAAGGGCACCTGTGGACCAGCCCCTTTCCTGCAGACACCTGGCCCACGTGGAGCTGCACACCACCTCCTTCTGGCTCCAGGTGACTGTCGGGGCCACCATGGCCGCCGTCCTCAGCTTCTCGCTCTTCAGGGCTCTGACAAAGAGCCGCTGAGGTTCCAAACGGATCAGTGCACGGCTGCCATCCAGGGACGCTTCTGGAGATAGCTGGCCCAATGGCGACGTTCTGTGGAGCCAGCTCCCCGAGTCCCCTGCCCAGACCCCAGTGGGTGGGCTGTCGCCCGAGGGGTCAGCCCAGCTGGGAGCAGGGCCTCAGCTGCCCTCTGTACTGCCCCATAAAGCTGCCGAGCATTGCCCCCTGCCGCAGGCATCCCGTGTGTTGGGGGCTGGGGGTACAGGAGGGGAAACCAGTGACCCCAGCCAGGATTCTCAGGGACCCACCCCATCTTTCTGGGTGCCACTGAGGCTGCCGACCAGAGGTCGCGTGGGCCCCATCCCCCCAGTCTTGGAGCAGCCTCTTGGTGGCACCTCTCGTGGGAGGGCACAGGGCGGTTTTCTGATTAAACTTCAGCTGTGTCCTCTCCACCTCAGATCCTGTTTTTGTGTTTTTTTTTTTTTCATTTTTTTTAAACTTTTTATTTTGAAGTAATTTCAAACTGATAGGACAGTTGTAAACATAATATAAAACCCATGCATACAGAGAACCCCAACATACTCCCCACCCAGACACTCAGATCCACCAACTTTTAACATTTTGGGGCATCATTCTATCTATCTGTCCATCCATCTAATCTATCAGTTTATCTATTTTCTAAACACGTGAGAGAAAGTTGTATACACCATGCATCCATCAGCATCCTTGAATACTCCATGTATGTTTTCTAAGAACAAGGATATTCACTTAGGAAACAACAATCTTTGAATGTATGTTTTCCCCTTTGATGCGTGAGTTTTGGTGCAAAGGTGTATGCGTGTTTCCTTTTATTAGAAGGTGCAGATGAGGTTATCCATTTTTTTTTGAGTTTTTTTTTTATTCAGTTTCATTCAAACACAATCACATTACAATCATCCATGGTATACAGTCAGCCGTTCACAGTATGATCATCTAGTTATGCGTTCATCACCACAATCTATTTCTGAACATTTTCCCCACATCAGAAAGAATCAGAACAAGAAAAAAAACTAAAAATGAAAAAAGAACACCCAAACCATCCCCCCATACCATACCATTTGTCATTTAGTTTTTACCCCCATCTTTCTACTCATCCATCCATACACTAAGTAAAGGGGGTGTGATCCACAAGGTTTTCACAATCACACTATCACCCCTTGCAATCTACATTATTATATAATCGTCTTCAGGAGTCCATCCTGATTTGAAGACAGTTTTTCTTGAATCAGCTTAAAACACGTCCTTGAACTTCGTGTGGGCTGGACAGCTGTTGCCTCTGTCTGCTTCCAGAAAGCCTCCTTGCCCTCCCTCAGCCCTCGGTCCCCACTCTGAGTGCCCAGCCTTGGGCCCCAAAGCCCATGCATCTGTCCGCCGGGGAGTGGTCTGCTTGCAGACCAAGTGGGGGGCCTGCAGCCTGACGTCACCCCACTGGCACCCACCCCACAGGAGCTGGCAGAGCCACCCCGAGAGCCCACAGGCCAGAGGCCGAGCAGGCAGCGGCTGGGAAGATGGGCTGTCAGCACTGGGCACATTGGTTCCTGGTCTGGGGGCTGCTGTGTCCCTCCCCGCAGCCAGGGGCAGCCACAACCCCTCACTGAGGGAGGGCTGGCTCCAGGAGCCCACCCTGGGGTGGGGTTGGAGGAGCACCCCCTTGGGTGGCTGACCCAGGTGCGAGGCGTGTGTGTGTGCCAGGACCCTGAGCACAGCCAGCCCCTGGCTGGGACGGGGAGAGGCAAGGCCACCCGGACAAGCCCAGCAGCCCTGGGGCCCTTGCCCTGTCAGCACCATCTTGTGCCAGGCAGACCCAGCGAGCCTTTTCCCCGCGTTTCCTCCTAGGCCGTTTGTATGATGTGGGGTCCCCCTGCTCTGTGGCCACTCAGGACTGGCCCTGAAGGGTCTTGGGTGGGTTAAGAGCTCCCCCTGGGGCTCTGGGCCCACTTACAGGCTGCCAGGAAGCTTCAGGCCTCATGGATCCCCTGGGGTCAGAGCGACCGCCCCAGCGGGAGTGAAGTTGGGAGGGTGCTGTGGTTACCCACCCCCTTGCGTGCCTGTCACCCCTGATAGGGTCTGCCTGCCTGGGGCTCTGTCCTGCAGTTCGATGTGCCCGGGCAGGCTGGTCCGAAGGAGCAGGAACCCTGGAGAGTCAAGGTGGGGAATGGGGGGTGAGGGTGACGTCCACCCTAAGGCCTGAACCCCAGGAAGGCTGCGGGTGTGGGCAGGGGCACTGGGGCGCAGCAACGCGATTCCCCTTACCAGCGTCTGCTCGGGGCAGGGGAGGCGCCAGCCCGCGCCGGGCGGTGGGGAGCAGCGGGCGCGGGAGAGGCGCGCGTGGCCGGGGCGGGGCGTATGAGCGCGCGGGCGGGAGGCGCGGAGCGGGCGGGGCGGCAGCTCCGTGACGCGACCCGAGCGCGGCGGCGCGAGCCGAGCAGGCAGCGCGGGCCGGCCGGGGCGGAGAGGAGACCGCAGAGCAGACCGGCCCCGGCCCGGCTCTATGGACAGGAGCTCGCTGCTGCAGCTCATCCAGGAGCAGGTGCGTGGGGGGCGGCGGCGGCGCGCACCCCGCGAGGCCCTTCCGCCCGCTGCGGCGGGTCCCCGAGAGCGCCAGTCCCCGCCCGCGGCCGCCCCTCCCTGCGCGACCTTGGCCCCAATGCCTGAGACCCCAGGAGGGGACGCGTGGGGGCAGGACGGGTCCCTGCTCTCCGCCCTTGGCCCACCCTCGCCCCCGGGACAGAGGGCGGAGAGGAGGGGGCGGTCCCTGGAGGGCCGGGAGCAGGGCCGCCCCGGGGTCTCTGGGGGCTGGCCTGCCCTCAGGCCTCGGCCGGCCCCCCTTCCAGCAGCTGGACCCCGAGCACACAGGCTTCATTGGCGCCGACACCTTCGCCGGCCTGGTGCACAGCCATGAGCTGCCCCTCGACCCCTCCAAGCTGGACATGCTGGTGGCCCTGGCCCAGAGCAACGAGCAGGGCCAGGTGTGCTACCAGGAGCTGGTGGACCTGGTCAGTGTCAGGCGGGTGGGCAGCGGGCATGGGCCAGAGGGGGCGGGCAGGCGCGCCCCTCCTCCCACCCTTCCCCTGGGGAGGTCTGCCGGGCGCGCACCGGGGGCTGGGGGCTGCGGGAGGGCGCCATGGCCCACGCCCAGGCCCCGCGCCCAGATCAGCAGCAAGCGCTCCAGCAGCTTCAAGCGCGCCATGGCCAACGGGCAGCGGGCCCTGCCCCGGGACGGGCTGCTGGACGAGCCGGGCCTGGGCGTCTACAAGCGTTTCGTGCGCTACGTGGCCTACGAGATCCTGCCGTGCGAGGTGGACCGCCGCTGGTACTTCTACCGGCACCGCAGCTGCCCGCCCCCCGTGTTCATGGCCTCCGTCACCCTCGCCCAGGTGAGCCGCCGCCCCCGCCCCGGGAGCCGCTCGCGCACCCCGCACGCCCTAATCCTCGGGCCCGCCCCCCAGATCGTCGTGTTTTTGTGCTACGGGGCGCGCCTCAACAAGTGGGTGCTGCAGACCTACCACCCCGAGTACATGAAGAGTCCTCTCGTGTACCACCCCGGGCACCGCGCTCGCGCCTGGCGCTTCCTCACGTACATGTTTATGCACGTCGGGTGAGCGGGGCCGCGGGGGAGTCGGGACGGCCCGGCCCGGGGTGTGGAGGTGGTGGGCGGGGCACCGGGGCTCGCCCCCGCCACGCCCCTCTCACCCCTCGCGCGCGTCTGCCCCGCGCGGCCAGGTTGGAGCAGCTGGGCTTCAACGCGCTGCTGCAGCTGATGATCGGGGTGCCGCTGGAGATGGTGCACGGGCTGCTGCGCATCAGCCTCCTCTACCTGGCAGGCGTGCTGGCAGGTGAGGCAGGGGCGGGCGCGCCCCACCCCATCCGTGGGCCGCCGTCACAGCGCTCCCCTCGCCCGCAGGCTCCCTGACCGTCTCCATCACCGACATGCGGGCCCCCGTTGTTGGGGGCTCTGGCGGGGTCTACGCCCTCTGCTCGGCGCATTTGGCCAACGTCGTCATGGTACGCGGGGCGCCCGGGGGGCGCGGGGGGGGGCCCCGAGGGCCCGGCCTGACGCCGTCTCTGTCCTCGCGCCCGCCAGAACTGGGCGGGGATGCGCTGTCCCTACAAGCTACTGAGGATGGTGCTGGCGCTCGTGTGCAGTGAGTAGGGCGGCGGGCAGACGGCGGGCGGGCGGGCCCCTCAGCCCGCGGCGGGCGCCGCTCCCAGCGTTGCGCTTGCCTCCGCAGTGAGCTCCGAGGTGGGCCGCGCCGTGTGGCTGCGCTTCTCGCCGCCGCTGCCCGCCTCGGGCCCGCAGCCCAGCTTCATGGCGCACCTGGCGGGCGCGGTGGTGGGCGTGAGCATGGGGCTGACCATCCTGCGCAGCTATGAGGAGCGCCTGCGAGACCAGTGTGGCTGGTGGGTGGTGCTGCTGGCCTATGGCACCTTCCTGCTCTTCGCCATCTTCTGGAACGTCTTCGCCTACGACCTGCTGGGCGCCCATATCCCCCCGCCGCCCTGAAGGCCCCGGGGCTGGGGCAGGGCGAGGGCCGCGACCGGGCTGCATGTCCATACACCCCCAGGTGTGCGTCTCGAAGCTGTCCCCTCTTGGTGGCGGTGGCCCTGACGTCTCTAAGTCGCGGGCGAGCCCCAGAGCCGGGGCGGTCGGGCGCCCCGAGGGAGGCCCAGGAGGAGACCCGGCCCCGGCCCCAGCCCCAGGACTCGCGGACTGGGCCTTTTTGGAGAATGAATAAATATTTTACACAGCACCGGGTGGCCCTGCCGGGGCTTGGGGCCTCGTGCGGCCCCCACTGCCAAGCAGGTGGAGGAGGGGCCTCGCCTCGGGTGTGGTTCACGCGTTTGCTGAGGCCCGGGGCCCACCCGGGCCGCGCCAGGCCGCGGGCGGACAGTGGACAGCCAAGGGCCGGCCTCCCGCGTGCGCGGCCCCGCGTTCCGCTCGTGGCCCTCGGAAAGCCGAGTGGGAGAGCCATCCACGGCCGCCCGGGGAAGCCACGTCGCGGACCTGGAAGGTGGCGCGCGCCACGAGCTCCGGGGCCGGGAGCCCACAGTGGTGGCAGGCGCGGCCGGGCTGGGGTCTCCGGACACCTGGGGAGGGCGCGACGGGAGTCCAGCCGCCCCGCCTCCCTGCAGAACAGCGGCCGGGTCTGCACGTCCTTCCGCCCGCGGTCGCGCGCCGGGGCGGGGCGGAGCCTCGGTGGGAGGCTGAGGGGCGGGTCAGTGCGCGCGCGCAGCCCAGGGCCGTGGAGTCCGGAAGGGCCCCGCGGGCCTCGGGAGAAAGAACTCGAGGGATCCGGGGAGCCGGGGCCACCCCGGCCTCGGGGGATCCAGACTCCACTGTGGGCCCCGCACCGCCTTCGGCCGTACGCAAGCGGATAGCCCCGCCCTGTCGCCGAAAGGTGTCGCGCACGCGCGGCCCCGCCCCCTGCCTCGGCCTTCCGCCCCGCACGGCCGGAAGTTCCGGTGGCGGCTCGCTGGACCCGGCCCCAGCGGATCGCGGGCTCCGGCGAGGGCCTCGGGCGGGCCGGGCGCGGAGCCTGGAAGCGGAGTCCAGGCCGGGCCGCGCGGCGCCATGAAGGGCAAGGAGGAGAAGGAGGGCGGCGCGCGGCTGGGGGCCGGCGGCGGAAGCCCTGAGAAGAGCCCGAGCGCGCAGGAGCTCAAGGAGCAGGGCAACCGGCTCTTCGTGGGCCGCAAGTACCCAGAGGCGGCGGCCTGCTACGGCCGCGCCATCGTGAGTGCGCCCGGGGCCGGGAGGGGGCGGAGCGGGCCGGCCCCGCGGAGGTTCTCGGCTCGCACCCGCGGGGCATCGGCCCCGAGGACTCGGACGAGCCTGCTCCCAGGAGGCCACGGCCAGGGCTCTCGGGCCGAGCGCGAGCGGGCCAGCTTCAGACTTCCATCCCTTGAGGGCCCCGGGCCCAATGATGCTGGTCCTTATAAGTTTGGCAAACTCACTGTTACAAAATCAGTTTGGGTCAGGCCGGGGTTAGGCTCAGTCAGGCTCAGGGCCAGACTCCACCCTCGTCAGGTGTTGAGAGCCAAGAGGTTTGGCAGCCTGAGAAGAGTCTAGTTTCTTGAACCCAGCCATGGGCCTTACAGCTGGGACAGGATCAGGGGCAGCAGGGCAGCGGCTCCTTGGAGCAGAAGTCCCAGGCTGAACCGGCCCGTCCCGCTTTCACCCCAGACGCGGAACCCCCTGGTGGCTGTGTACTACACCAACCGGGCACTGTGCTACCTGAAGATGCAGCAGCTGGAGCAGGCACTGGCCGACTGCCGGCGCGCCCTGGAGCTGGATGGGCAGTCCGTGAAGGCCCATTTCTTCCTGGGGCAGTGCCAGCTGGAGATGGAGAGCTATGACGAAGCCATCGCAAATCTGCAGCGAGGTGGGCCAACGGGCTGGCTGCAGGGCACTTGGGACTGGGTGGGTGGGTGGCAGGAGGGTGACTTGTATTTCCACTCCCCCAGCCTACAACCTGGCCAAGGAGCAGCGGCTCAACTTTGGGGATGACATTCCCAGTGCCCTGCGCATTGCTAAGAAGAAGCGCTGGAACAGCATGGAGGAGCGGCGCGTCCACCAGGAGAATGAGCTGCACGCGCACCTGACACGCCTCATCGTGGCCGAACGTGAGAGGTGGGCGGGCCGGGCCCTTCCCTGAGGCTAACTGAGTCACACACACGTTTACTGGAGGCCAGTGCTGGAGAGCAGAAAACAAGGGAGACCCGGCCTGAGTGTCAGCCCTGAGGTTGGGGCTGGGGTATCACTTCTCTCGGGCAGACCCATCTCTGACCAGCTACCGCTTGACCTCCAGGGAGCTGGAGGAATGTCAGCGGAACCTTGAGGGTGACGAGGATGACAGCCGCATCCGGGCCCAGCAAGCCTCCATCGAGGCCAAGCACGTGAGTGTGCTGCCCGCCGTGTGCCCACGTGTGTGCCCACAAGGAGGAGGTAAGGTGCCGTGTCCGGCTGACGTGCAGCCTCTTGTTTATTGCAGGACAAATACTTGGCAGACATGGATGAGCTTTTCTCTCAGGTGGACGAGAAGAGAAAGGTGAGGTTCAAGGCTGCCCTGTCCCCTGGGCCAGTAGGTGGCAAGGGATGGGCAGTGTCCCCCTCCTGCTCCCTGATGCCCCTCCCGTGTGCCACAGAAGCGTGACGTCCCCGACTACCTGTGCGGCAAGATCAGCTTTGAGCTGATGCGGGAGCCGTGCATCACGCCGAGCGGCGTCACCTACGACCGCAAGGACATAGAGGAGCATCTGCAGGTGAGGTTGGTGGGCTGCCGGGGCGGGTCAGCACTGGCCGCGGCGCCTCCTGAGCGCCCTCTGGGCCTGCTGTCGCCGCAGCGTGTAGGCCACTTCGACCCCGTGACCCGGAGTCCCCTGACCCAGGAACAGCTCATCCCCAACCTGGCCATGAAGGAAGTCATCGACGCGTTTGTCTCCGAGAACGGCTGGGTGGAGGACTACTGAGGGAGGCCCAACCCGGGGCCTCATGCCCTGCCGCTCCACCCGGGCCCCTGCCCAACCCTGGACATAGTCTGGGTCTCCAGACCCCCTCCCCTCCTCCCACCGCCCCCCCATTCTGCTGTTGGCTTCGGACTGTTTGCACTCAGCTGGGACACAAGCCCCCCCCCCCCGGGGGGGGGCCCAAAACAGCAGCCCAGCGGGTTGGGTGGGGGCCATCACCGCCACTGCCCTGGAATAAAGTCTGTGAGCACCATGCAGCCTGTGCTGGCTGTGGCAGGTGGAGGAGCTGCTACCCGAGGAAAGTAGAGATGAAGACGCTGGTTTCAAGGTTGAGGGTGGCATGCCACCACCGGTCAGGGAAGTACAGCACCTGGCGGCCAAGGGGCAGGGTACAGGTGAGTCAGGGCCTTAGCCTTACCTGGCCTGGCCCCCGCTGGACAATGACTGACCTCTCCAGCTTGGATGGTGCACTCCAGGGGCCGCGCTGAGGGTGCCAGGGCTGGGTACGTGTCCCGGAGCCAGGCCAGTGTGGTCTTGTTGGGGTGGAACTCGGGTGTCTTCTCAGGGGGATACAGGAACCAGCGCTGGGGATCAGAGTAGCAAAGTCATTCTCAGGGTGGTGTGGTCAGTGAGCTCCCAGCCTCAGCCCCCATCCTGTGCTGACCTTGCGGCCATAGATCACCTCCGAGTACCCAGGCCCGTGCCAGTGGAAGGGCACCCCAGAGCCAGCTCCTGTGGAGTCAAACAAACAGCTGATGTCCATGCCTAGCCCCTCCCTCAGACACAACACACACCCTCTAGTCCGACGGGGTTACTCACCTGCAATTCCAAAGCTGAAAGCAGGGGTGGCACCCAGTAGGCCAAATGGAGGTGGGAAGTAGTGTTGGAAGAGGGGTGCCCATTCAGTGAAGTTATTGTCCCCAAAGAAGTACAGGGTGTCTGCCAGCCAGAAAGACACAAGGTGCAGGGGTGCTGGCATCTGGGGCTTCCCAAGGACGCCCTCCTCACCTCTGCCTTCCAGGTGTGGCTCACCATTGCCCAGGGAGCTGGGGTCCTGGGGGCGCAGCAGCTGTTCCACATACTCCTGGAAGGGTAGGTCCACTATGGAGGTAGGGGCTGCTCAGGCCTGGCTGGTCCTGCCTCCGGGAGGCTTGGCAAGCAGGGCGGCCAGGGGGTGGCGCAGCTTACCTTTCTGGTAGGAGTAGGTGTTGGCAGTGCTCAGCCGGATCATGCTGTTTCCAAATGAAGCTAGCAGCCTTTCGCGGGAACATAGGGCTCGAAACTTCTGCAGGAAGGAAGGAAGAGTACTTAGTGGTGGGGCCCAGCACCGGCCAGAGCTGCCCGGGACGTGGGAGCACTCACCGAGTTGTCTGTGAGGCCCTGCAGGATGACGGGTCTCGAGAAGGCATAGCTGAAAAGAAGGGCAGGGTCACAGCGCGGCCTGCCCCGTGCCCACCACCGCCTTCGCCCACACGCACGTGACATGCATCGAGGTCAGGCGGTTGAACTGGGGAGGTTGGGGGCAAGGGTGTGACAGCTGTCAAGGGTGACCGCGACCCAGACGCGCTCGGAGGTGTGGCCGTGGGGGGCGCACATACTGCTGCACGAACTCGCTGTGGGTGAGGTCGGCCCGGCGCTCCACGGTGCAGCGCTCCTCCTCGGCAACAGCTGCCGGCGCCCCCGGCCCGCCCCGCTGCCTGCGGGCAAAGCGGGGTCAGCGGCGTCCGACCCCGGCCCCGCGCCCCCTCCCGGCCGCCCCCAGCCCCGGCCCTGCTCACCACCCCCCGTCGCCCGCTTCCCCCGAGCCGGGCCTGCCCAGAGCCGCCAGCGTGCAGAGCGCGAGCAGGAGCGGCCGCACACACGGCGCCATCACCCCGCCGCCACCAGCGCGCCAGGGTCCTCAGCGCCGCCGCGGGGCACGTCGGGAACTTCCGGCCTCGCCCCAGACGAGCGTGCCATTGGTTCAGGGCTCCGTCGTCGTCGTGGCAACGGACGGGCGCCGGTACGGATCCCGGAAGCGGCCTCGTCCGGCCCGCCCCCGAGCGGGAGGACCATTCCGGAGGCGGAGCGAAGGCCCCCCGAAGAGCTCCTATTGGCTAGTGCCAGTTACCATGGCCACACCGTCGGCAGAGTTGAACGGCGCGTTCGGGCGACAGGCAGTCCTGCACAGCGGCTCGCGCTCCTTTATTGGGTTCCCAAGTGCCAGCCTCTCCACCGGGCACCAGACCTGGGACAGAGCTGCTCCCCGGCCCGCCAGGGCACCCGAGGTCTCGAGTTCTGAAGGGACTGCCCTGACCTCACGGAAGGGTCCGGTCAGGGGTCACGAGTACTCGCAGAGGTGGCCACAGCCAGCGGGACAGTGGGAGCTGCCCTCCAGCCACTTCATGACGTGCTGCAGGTGGCCGCCGTGGCTGCAGCCTTGGCACCACACAAACAGGCCCTTGACGACGTGGTGGCAGACGGCACACATGCTGGCGCAGCGGTGGCACCTGGGGGGCAGGGGCGGCTCAGTGGGGCTCCCAGGCCTCCCACATGCCCTGCCCTGCCCGTGCAATGCAAGCCCACCGCCGCAGACCCTGCCCACACCTGTCGCAAACCCAGCCACGGCTGCTCATGGGCCGCTTGCAGTGGCTGCAGTTGACGTGCAGGGTGGTGGAGGCCTGGTTGAGGCAGCTGACCGCGCGGCTAGTGCTCAGCTTCACCACCTCGTTGGACACGTTCCAGAGGCGGAAGCGCTGCAGCAGGTCCAGGTAGGACGTGTACCAGTGCTCCTGGCGCCGGGAGGGGAGGGCCCGCGACATCAGGGCCTGCAGGCACCCAGGCCCAGGCGACCCACCCACGGGGACCAGCCAGGGTGGGGGTGCACCTGAGTCTGCTCGTCGATGTCCTTGCGCACGCGCTCACCCAGCACGATGAGCACAGACACGGCCATCTGCACGTCTCCCTGCTCCGCATAGAAGTGCAGCATGTCACGCACCAGTGCGCTGAAGAGGTCGGGTGGCAGGCGGCCGTCGTAGAGCGTGTGCGACACAGAGATGAGCGAGAAGGAGGGGTCCACGGGGGCCAGGGACGCCACGTCGGCCTCACTGCCGCTCACGTGTGGTGAGTCCGCCTTGTCTTGCAGATGCTCAGGCCCGGGCGGTGTGTCCACGATGTCATGGCGCAGCGGGAAGGCCTCCTGGGGCAGCACATACTCGGGCTCCTCGGCTGCGAGGCAGGGGCAGGGGCCAGCAGGGTCGGATCGTCTTCCCCGCCCCCCACCCGTCTGGGCCCAGGGCTCCCAACTCACGGTGCGTGTGTTCCGGGTCCAGCAGGTACAGTTCATCCTCATCGCCCTCCACGTCAGCCAGGAGGTAGTCGGCAGGCACGTCGCTGCCCTCAGTCTCCTCGTTGTCTGCCCCGTGGGGAGGGAGTGGCATTCGTGGGGCGGCTTGTTCTGGGATGGCCCAGCACCCCCTCCCGCCTGGCACCCCACCTACCCTCGTTGGTGGCGAGTGTGGCCGAGGAGTCAAGCAGAGCCGTGTCGCCCCGGGTGTCGCCCTTACTGCGGTCCAGACGGGTCTCGCTCCCCAGCCCTGGGGGCCCGTCCTTCAGGTTGAAGCTGTGGGCAGGGAGGGGTTGAGGCTGGGAGGCAGGGCCTGGAGAGGCTCAGGCCCTGGTAGACCACCCAGCCCAGCCCACCCCCTCCGTCAGGGGCCCGTGGGGGCGGCTACCTGCTTGTGAGCGGCAGGCCGCAGGCGCTGCCTCTGCCTGCGCTGTGGTTGGGGCTGCAGTAAATGACCCGCAGCATGGTCCACGTCTGTGCCACCTGGGGGCGGACACCAGTCACGCCCAGGCCTCCTGCACCCACACCGCTGTGGCACAGAGGGACCCACAGCCACAGGGCCCAGCATCCTAGGTTTCCAGGTGGGGAAGTCGAGGCCCACAGGAATGATGGGAGGCCAACTCCAGCCCACAGCAGCAGCAGGGCAGAGCAGGGAGTGTGTGGCCAGCGTGGGCTCTGAGGTCCGACAGGAGGCGGCCCGGGGGCTTGGGCCAGGCGGGCTGCATGCACCTTCTGGATGGTGGTCCCGGGGAGCCAGATGCCTGGGAAGGTCTGCAGCAAGAACTGGGCAAGAGGGTGCTTCACTCCCCAGACCTCTGCCCCCCTGAAGACGGCACTGGGGTCTGCACCGCTCTGCTCTGGGGCCACAGCACCCTGAGGTCACTGAGGCGGAAGCAGGCAATGTGGAGGCAGTGTGGGGCAAGGGGGGGCACAGCCATCAGAGGAGCCCCCCACCCCCCAATCCCCACGGCCCCCACCCTGCACCTGGTTGCGGCCCAGCTCCCGAGCCACCGCAGCATTGTGGTCACAGAGCTCGGCCAGGGGCCGGCCGGCCAGTGCGTAACGCTGGGCCGTGTCCACGAACCAGCGCATGCTGCCGCCACCAGGCTCCAACTCAAAGACGCTGAGGGCGCTGGAGGCGAGGCCCGCAAAGGGCTCGGCCGGGTCCAGCTTGCGCTTGAAGAAGATGGGGTGGCGCCGGTCGCCAGCGTAGGGCTTGCGTCCTGACTCCGTGGCCACCAGGCTCTCCTTGGCGGCGAAGGCCAGATCCCCAAAGAGGCCGTAGCAGAGTCCCTCGGGGTTGGCACGCTCCACGGGCTGGCTGGCGTCGCGGAAGAGGTGCTGGCAGAGTGTGCTGTCCTTAGAGCCAGAGAGCAGGAAAGCGGGGTCGTGCGGGTGGCGCCAGGCGATGCCCGTGGTGACGTCGCGGTGCTCCTCAAACATAGCGGCTGGCACAAAGGGCCGGCGCACGTCCCACACATAGATGTTGTGATCCACCATCATGGAGCACGTGGCCAGGTGGTGGCGGCACTCAGGACGCCACTTGACGCGGGCCACCGAGGCGATAGTCTGCACACAGTGCGTCTCCCTGGCACGGTGCGTGGTCACATCCCAGACCTTCACCATCTTATCGCGCCCACCCGTGGCCAGCCAGCCCCTGCGGGAAGCCGGGTGCCTCAGAGCCCTGCCACTCCCCCCCCACCCCCCTCACAGGTCTGGAGGCCATGGGAGCCCCGCCCTGCACCCCGCTCCCCCTGCCCCACCCCCACCTGTCTTCAGGATGCCAGTCGCAGCAGAAGACAGGTCCGTTGTGAGCTGTGAACATCCGCTCGCAGCGGTCCGGCCGCCGGATGTCCCAGAGCTGCACGTTGCCATTCTCAAAGGTGGAAGCAAAGGTGAAGTAGTCCCGGATGCTGAACTGGACATCCCGCACGCTCTCAGACTGGCCTTGGCGGAACACCCCAGGAGAGGCCGTGAGGGGCCTGGCCACAGGGGCTCAGGGAGGGTGGCGGCCGAAGGCAAAGCCCACAAAGTGGCCAGGGGCCACCCAGGCCTGGCTGGGGCTGACAGCAGCAGGGAGAAGACTCAGGGCGGACATAAGGGAGGCCGGGAGGTTCTGACATAGACCCCCAGGGCCTCCATTTTTCCTGGATACCCTATCTGGTGTCAGTCCTTGGGCACAGCTGTGGCCCAGCCTCAGGACCTGGTATCTGAGTCACCAGCCTCCCATCCTGTCTCCCCTGGGGGTTCTCAGGCCCCCACAGAAGGCCAAGGAGGCACTACAGAGGGGGTCCCCAGCTCTGCCCAGGCCCTTCCACCTCAAACTGCAGCTGCCTGGGCAGCCCCAATCCCACCCTGTACCAGAAGCAGAGCCCCACCTTCCCCCAGCAGAAGAGACCTCCAAATTCTCCGAGGCTCCTGAGGACTCTGCCTTGGGGGTCACTTAGTCTTATCGAGATGGACAAGGGAGAGCTCACTGTGGGCCTGCTGGGGTAAAGCCCAGGGTGCACCAGCACTGCTCCCCATGCCCTCTGCATCCCTGGAGGTCCCAGGAGACCTCTGCAGGAGGCAGCCAGGTGAACACTGGTCGCCCGGTTTGGTGGCCCTGCCTCCTGCCTCAGTGGCTCTCAAGCCTGTCCCCCCCGTCACCCCCTGCTGGCCCTCATCGTTTTCCTCCTGACAGGGCACCCCTCTCCCAAAGGCATGGCAGCTGCAGCCACACCCAGTTGCCCCACGCATCTCCGCCAGGCCTGCCTCTGCCCTGCCCCTCCTCCTGGAAGCCCTCTGGGGGTGCATCTGAGGCCTTCTCTGTGGGCCTGGACAGGACGGGCAGCCTGCAGAGACGTGAGCCTGCCCCCCCCTCCTGCCCACCCGCCGCCTCCACAGGCCTCACCGGAGAAGGTGCTGACCGAGTCCTTTCTGCGGAGGTCGAAGCACTTCATGAAGCCGTCCTGGGAGCCGCTAAGCAGCATGTGGGCCTCAGTGGGGTGGAAGCAGACCTTGTTCACCGTGCGCTTGTGCTCTGTGAACAGCTGGTCCTGCTTATTGCGGGATGGCCGGCCCAGGTTCCACGTGACCACCACCCCGTTGGTGGCCGCTGTGGCCAGCAGGTTCTCGTCCATCTGGTGCCAGACGACATCCGCGCAGCTCAGGTTCAGCGAGGGCTTGCGGCCCACGCGCAGATTCAGCTTCTCCACGAACTGCTCCTCCTCGATGGCATAGACCTTGAAGATGCTGCGGCCAGCCACGACCACCTGGGCCGCATCGCGGCACACACTGATGGCGTTGGCCGGCGCGTCCAGGTGGCAGTGCATGGTGCGGCCCGTCAGCGTGCTGCCCCCCAGGGCCGTGGTCACGCGAGACATCTTCTCCATGTCTGCGCCGGCAGTGGGGCAGGCGGTCAGTGCGCTGGGCCGGCCTGGGCAGCCTGGGCACGGCTGTCAGCTCACGCCTGCCTCTGTCCTCAGGGTCGCTGAGCCCGTCCAGGGCAGACCAGTTTCTCAGGCAGTCGACAGGCAGCTCAGACACCGGAGCCCGCCTGTCCTCGCTCTCCCCGGGCTGGCCGGTCCCCGTCTGCCGCCCGGGGAAGACCCTCCCCGGCCAGTCCCAGCCCAGGCGCCCGCCCCGCCGACCCCTCAGTGGGACCCGCGCGACCACTGGCCCTGGCTCAGTCCCCCGCGGCGCCTCGCCCGACCCGGCGCGCGGGAAGGCCCAAGGCGGGGAGGGCAGGCGGGCTGCAGGCCGGCGCGGCCTGGGGGCCCTGGAGGCTGGGCGGACGCGAGGCAAGGGGCACGCGGGCGGTGGGCGGCCCTGCCCTCCCGCGCTCCCGAAGCCCCTCTCGAAAGCGGCCCGGCCGGTCCTGAACGCCGCGCCGGAAGTGGTCCTTTCGTACGCGCCCCTCGCCGGAAGCGGACGCGGACTCCGGCCTCGTAACGAGAGTTCCGGGTTGCGGGTGGCTCCCGGGTTCCGCCTCGGTGGTCTTGTGGTTGTTGGTGTCAACCTGGGTCTCTCCGTGCCGGCGCTCATCCGCGGCCGCCCTCCCTCCAGGTCCGTCAGCAAGCCCGGTCGTTCCTGAACGACTCTCGGATGCCCCCAGTCTTCTCCAGCTCCGCCCCCCGCTCCTGGGAGGACGAAGCCGCCTCCGATGCCGCCCCGGGGAGCGGAAGCCCCCGGCAGCCGGGACCGCATTTTGCCCGTGGCCCGCGGAGCCCCAGCCACGCTCTTTCTGGGTCCCCACCCCTCAGCCACAGCGGCTCCCGTCTTTTCTCCAGAAGCCGGGTTCCCTCCTGCCTCACGGCCGCTGAGCGTGCTGTTCTCCCCGGAAGGCTTTACCCCCGGCTCAGCTCCTCTCCCTCCAGGCTGCAGCTTAAATGTCACTTTCTCGGAGAGGCCTTCCCTGACCACCACGTCCGACAGGCCCCTCCTGCCACAGCCCATTACTTTGTCCACTGGCCACTGTTTCACTCGCCAGCATGAGCTCCCCAGGACAGGGAGCGCGCCTCTCAGCCTCCGCTGAACCTCCAGGGCCTGCTACAGTGGTAAACCCTCAGCAGCGCTCCCTTCTCTCCTGGGTGCGAGGCCTGGCTGTGTCCTAGCTGACCGAGTGATGCTTTAGGACCCCGCGCCCATCTCTTAGACTCAGTTTCTCTGCATGTGCAACAGGGCTAACTTCTGCTCTTCTGGATGGAGGAACTAGATCCTAGATATCTCGCAGGGAATATTGTGCGCAATGACTTTAGTCTGTCTCTCAGCCTTTAGGCAGCGGGAGGTTAGGGATCTTGTCTGTTAGTCACTGCTTTGCACAGGGGACCCAGCCTCTATGTGTCTGTTGAGCTGAGAGGTGCACGAGAATCCACAGAGACCTGGTACCCCCTCCCCCGTCACGGTCTAATGACCTAGAAACAACTTAAGACACGTGTTTTTACAACGTTTTTAATATATATTTTTATAAACAGGTCACGTGATAAAATAGCACAAGAAACACTTACCAAATATAAGGTTATATCTTCCGCATATACAGGAGAATGAGGTCGTTATGTACAATAAGAAAATGATTTTAGGGGTTGGTTGGTTTTGTTTTCCTCTCTCCCCTTAATTTTTCCTCCTACAGTTGTTGGAAATATCACAGCTTCAGTTGCATTAATACTTTGGACAAATGGACAGCTGCCCCCTCCCCACTAGGGGGCTGCAGGGAGGAGGGGCTGAAGAAACTGGCTCCTGACCACGTCATCCCCGGCACTCAGGGGGGCAGGGAAGTCTTTGGGCTGTTGAACATTTCTCTGCTTCAACAGCATCTCTCTCTCTCTTTGTCTCTCTCTCTCTCTCTAGAAACTGGTTCCTCTCTTCCAACCAGATAGGGGGATGTCCCTAGATGGGGGGGGTGTAGCTTCTGGGGCTCAAAGTTGGGATGGAAAGGGGTCCCAGCCCCCTCCTCAGCAATTGCCAAGATGTGCCAGCATCGCCCAGGACTTCCTGATGTCTTGGGATGGGACAGAACCCAGTCAGAGCCCACTGGGCAGGCAGAGGCTAGGGAAGCTGGGGAGGGAGGAGTGGGGGTCTGTAAAAGGAGCCCCCTCCTCTGGGGCGGGGGTGTGCTGGCCACTGGAAGATGGGAGCCGGGGCTCACTTCTGCAGATCCCACCTGCCCAGGGGGAAGCAGGGTGCCGAGAAGCCTGAGTCCCACTGGTTGTGGGGTCCTTCCCGGGCTGCCCCCATGTGGGGCCCACAGGCCCTGAGGCGGCAGCTCCAGCTAGGGGTCTCTCAAAGAGCTTGTGCCACCCTTGGTTGAGGGGTCAGAGCAGGACAGAGCTAATTGCATCGTCAGCCAGACTGGTCTGTCCCTCTCTCAACCTAATGCCACCCCAGGCTGGCCAAGGCCCCAGGACTTGTAGGCCCCAGGGGAGAGGAAGAGGGGGCCGCTGGGGTCAGGCTGGCATGGGGGTGGGGCGGGGCGGGTGGGACGTGGGCACCTCGTTGGACCATGGCTTTGGCGGTGGCCTGTTTTCCCTTCTCACCCCGCGGAGGGCTCCAGGCGCAGTGCAGTGGAAGATGCAGAAAGCCCTTGGGGCTCCTTCGGGACCCTGTGTCCTGGGGGACCCAGCCCCCCTCCCCTGGGGCCCTGCCCGGGATGGGGGGACAGCGGGAGACAAAGAGTGGGGTATGGGCGGGGAAGGCGTCAGGGCGGCCGTCGGGCGAACTCAAAGCGCACCCCCAGGGCCGAGCCCCGCCCCCCGCCCGGCGAGCAGACGAGAGATGGCGGCGGCTGTGGCGCGGTGGAGGGCGGGCGTGCAGTGCGGGAGCGAGGGGCATGCACAAAGTCCCCGAGTGTGTGAGCGTGCGTGGGGCTGGCCCGCCCGCCGCCCCTCTCCCTACCCAGGGCGGGCCCGGGAGAGCAGCGGCGGTGGGGGGCGGGGACGGGCTCCCCCCGCGCTGGGCCGGGGGTGCGTGAGCTCCCCTGAGGGCAGGGCCCCGCGCTACTCGATGACGAGGCAGCGGGGCAGGTGCTGCGAGAAGTACTTGAAGAGCTCGGGCGTGGCCCCGGGGCAGTTGGTCAGCTCCAGCTCCTCCAGCTCCTGCAGCTGCACCAGGCCTGACAGCCCCGTGGTGGTCAGCAGCGGGCAGCCTGCGGGCGGGGCGGGGCGGGGCGGTGCTCAGGGGGCGGGGCGGG
>PVKY010001845.1:0-29063 GCA_004027775.1 Bradypus variegatus | reverse complement strand
AGCTACCTAACTCTTTCTATGAAGCCAACATTACCTTAATACCAAAACCAGACAAAGATGCTACAAAAAAAAGAATATTATAGACCAACTTCTTTAAGGAATATAGACGAAAAAATTCTCAACAAAATACTCGAAAATCGAATCCAGCAACATATTAAAGGAATTATACACCACGACCAGGAGGGATTTATTCCAGGTATGCAAGGCTGGTTCAACAAAAGAAAATCAATTAATGTAATACACCACATCAATAAATCAAAGCAGAAGAACCACATGATCATCTCGATTGATGCAGAAAAGACATTTGACAAAATTCAACATCCTTTCCTCATGAAAACACTTCAAAGGATAGGAATAGAAGGGAACTTTTTCAATATGATAAAGGCAATATATGAAAAACCCACAGCTAATATCATACTCAATGGGGAGAGACTGAAAGCTTTTCCTCTAAGATCAGGAATAAGACAGGGATACCCACTATCACCACTGTTATTCAACATTGTGCTGGAAGTTCTAGCTAGAGCAATTAGACAAGAAAAACAAATAAAAGGCATACAAATTGAGAGGAAGAAGTAAAACTTTCACTCTTTGCAGATGACATGATTCTATATGTAGGAAATCCAGAAAAATCTACAGCAAAGCTACTAGAACTAGTTAATGAATATAGCAAAGTAACAGGCTACAAGATCAACACACAAAAATCTGTAGTGTTCCTATACACAAGTAATGTGCAACAAGAGGAAATCAAGAATAAAAATCCCATTTACAATAGCAACCAAAAGAATCAAATATTTAGGAATAAACTTAACCAAGGACACAAAAGACCTTTACACAGAAAACTATAAGAAACTGCTAAAAGAAATTGAAGAAGACCTAAAAATTCGGGAGAACATACCATGTTCATGGATTGGAAGACTAAATATAGTTAAGATGGCAATTTTACCTAAACTGATTTACAGATTCAATGCAATACCAATTCAAATCCCAACAACATACTTTACAGAAATAGAAAAACCAATAACTAAATTTATTTAGAAGGGTAAGTTGCCCCGAATAGTAAAAAATATCTTGAAAAAGAGGAACGAAGTGGGAGGCCTCACACTACCTGACTTTGAAGCATATTAGAAAGCTACAGTGCTCAAAACTGCATGGTACTGGCATAAAGACAGATATACTGACCAATGGAATCGAATTGACTGTTCAGAAGTAGACCTTCACATCTATGGACAACTGATCTTTGATAAGGCAGTGAAGCCAAAGCAACTGGGAAAGAGCAGCCTGTTCAATAAATGGTGTTTAGAGAACTGGATATCCATTTCGAAAAGAATGAAAGATGATGTCTATCTCAAACCTTATAGAAAAACTGACTCAAAATGGATCAAAGACCTAAACATTAGCACAAAGACCATAAAACTCATAGAAGAAAATGTAGGGCAATATCTTAAAGATCTTGTGATAGGAGGTGGTTTCCCAGACCTCACACCCAAACACGAGCAACCAAAGAACAAATAGGCAAATGGGATCTCCTCAAAATTAAACACTTTTGTACATCAAAGGACTTTGTCAGAAAAGTAAAAAGGCAACCTACACAATGGGAGATGATATTTGGAAACCACATATCAGATAAGGGTTTAATACCCCAAATATATAAAGGAATCCTGCATCTCAATAAAAGAAAGACAAACAATCCAATTAAAAAATGGGCAAAAGACATGGACAGACATTTTTCTGAAGAGGAAATACAAATGGCTGAAAAACATATGAAAAAATGCTCAACTTCATTGTCCATTAAGGAAATGCAAATCAAAACCACAATGAGATATCATCTCACACCTACCAGAATGGCCGTTATCCAAAAAACAGAAAACGACAAGTGCTGGAAAGGATGTGGAGAAAGAGGCACACTCCTTCATTGTTGGTGGGAATGTACAATGGTGCAACCACTCTGGAAGACAGTGTGGAGGTTCCTCAGGAAGCTAAATATAGATTTGCCATATGACCCAGCTATCCCATTGCTAGGTATATACTCAGAGGAACTGAAATTTAAGACACAAACAGACATTTGTAAACCAATGTTTATTGCAGCATTATTCACAACTGCCAAGAGTTGGAAGCAGCCCAAATGTCCATCAATGGATGAATGGATAAACAAACTGTGGTATATACACATGATGGACTATTATGCAGCTGTAAGACAGAACAAAGGCATGGATCATATAATAATGTGGATGAACCTTGAGGAAATTATGTTGAGTGAAGTTAGCCAGAAACAAAAGGACAGATTCTGTATGGTCTCACTAATATGAACAGACATTAATGAACAAACTTTGGGAGTTAAAAGCTGACAACACAGGCGATCAGGAGATAGAAAGAGGGCTGCGACCAGCCATTTGATGCTGAAGGACTACAGAATGTTTAGGATTGTATAGATCCAGAAATAGATAGCATAATACCGTGTGATAGGAGCACAGAATTGCAAGTACACTGAACAAAGATATCTTTGAGTAAAGCTGAAATAGGTGGGATAGGAAAATGTATGACACCGGAGGTAAAGATAGATGATAAAGACTGGGACTGTATAACTTGGCAAAAATTGGAGTGGCCAATGACTGTTACTAAATATACAAATATAAAAATGCTTTTTTATGTGGGAAAGCAAATGAATGTTAACCATGTCGAGAGGTGAAAAAGGGATGGTATTCAGAAAAAAAACATAATCAAAGTAAACTCGTGTCTATGGTCAACAATAACATTGTAATATACCTCCATTAAATGTTACAAAGGCAATATGCCAATGCTGAATGTATATGAGAGGGGGATATAGGGGAGGAATATGGTATTCTTGGTAGTGGTGTTATTTGCTGTTCTTACTGTTATGTTGTATTATATGACACGTTATTTTTTTTATCATTTTTTTATTATTACTAAAAAAAGCAATTTTTCTTATAGTAATCAATATGCTCAGGTGCTGACTGTGGTGATAAATGTACAACTTTATGATGATACTATGAACAACTGATTGTCCACTGTGGATAAATGTATGGTATGTGAATATAACTCTATAAAATTATAGAAAAAAAAATCAAATCACTGAGTTGAAGGAAGATAAGGCACAAAAGATGAAGGATACTGTTCTAGTTTGCTAATGCTGCCAGAATGCAAACACCAGAAATGGATTGGCTTTTATAAAAGGGGGTTTATTTGGTCACGCAGTTACAGTCTTAAGGCCACATAAAGTGTCCAAGGTAACACAGCAGCAATCGGGTACCTTCACTGAAGGATGGCCAATGGTGTCTGGAAAACTTCTGTTAGCTGGGAAGGCACATGGCTGGCGTCTGCTCCAAAGTTCTGGTTTCAAAATGGCTTTCTCCCAGGATGTTCCTCTCTAGGCTGCAGTTCCTAAAAAATGTCACTCTTAGTTGCACTTGGGATATCTGTCCTCTCTCAGCTTCTCCGGAGCAAGTCTGCTTTCAACGGCTGTCTTCAAACTGTCTCTCATTTGCAGCTCCTGTACTTTCTTCACAGTGTCCCTCTTGGCTGTAGCTCCTCATCAAAACATCACTCAGCTGCACTGAGTTCCCTCTGCCTGTCAGCTCATTTATATAGCTGCACTGATTAAGGCCCACCCTAAATGGGTGGGGCCATGCGTCCATTGAAATATCTAATCAGAGTTATCACCTACAGTTATGTGGGGCACATTCCATGGAAACACTCAAAGAATTCCAATCTAATCAGCACTAAAATATCTGCCCCACAAGATTGCATCAAAGATAATGGTGTTTGGGGTCATAATACATTCAAACTGGCACAGATATAAAGAAGACATTGGGTGAAAATAAGGCAGAACTCAGAAGGTTGAAAAAACAATTGGGAGAACTTATGGGAATGAAAGCCACAACAGAAGAGATGAAAAACAAAATGGAGACGTACAACAGCAGATTTGATGAGGCAGGAGAAAGGACTAGTGAACTAGAGGACAGAACATCTGAAATAGTACATACAAAAGAAAAGATAGGGAAAAAAATGGAAAAATATGAGCAGGGTCTCAGGGAATTGAATGACAATATGATGCACATGAATATATGCATCACGGGTGTCCCAGAAGGAGAAAAGAAGGGAAAGGGGGCACAAATAATGATGGAGAAAACAATCACTGAAAATTTCCCATCTCTTCCTATGAAAGACATAAAATTACAGATCAAAGAAGCACAGCATATTCCAAACAGATGTGAACAGACCTATGCCAAGACTCTTACTAATCAGACTGTCAAATGTCAAAGACAAAGATAATTCTGAAAGCAAGAGAAAAGTGATTCATCACATACAGTGGAAGCTCAGTAAGACTATGTACAGATTTCTCAGTAGAAACTACGGAGGGAAGAAAGCAGTAGTATGATATATTCAAGACACTGAAAGAGAAAACTGCCAACCAGGAATTCTATATCCAGCAAAACTGTCCTTCAAAAATGAGGGAGAGTTTAAAGTATTTTCAGACAGACACAGAGAGTTTGTAAACAAGAGATCAGCTCTACAAGAAATACTAAAGGGAGCACTGCAGGCAGATAGGAAAAGACAGGAGAGAGGTTTGGAGAAGAGTTCAGAAATGAAGACTATCAGTAGGGGTAAAAAGAGAGAGAGACAAAGAAAAAATAAGACAGGACATATAAAATCCAAAAGACAAAATGGTACATGGTAGCACAATATTGTAAGCACACTGAACAAAACTCAGTGTGAGTATGGTTGGAAAAGGAAGGCTGGGGCATGTATGACACCAGAAGGAAAGACAGAAGATAAGGATCAGGACTGTATAACTTAGCAAAACCTCGAGTGGACAATGATAGTGATTAAATGTACAAATATAAGAATGTTTTTACATGAAGGAGAACAAATGAATGTCAACATTGCAAGGTGTTAAAAATGGGATGGTAAATGGAAAAATACAATCAATGCAAATTAGAGTCTATAGTTAACAGCAACATTATAAAATACCACTGTGAAATGTACAAAGGCAATATACAAAAGCTAAATGTCAATGAGGGGGATACAGGGAGAGGTACAAGATTCTTGGTGTTATTATTGTTTATCCTTTTTATTTTATTTTTTATTCTTCATTTATTTTTCCTCCTCTTCTTTGTGGGAGAAATGGAAATGTACACATATAGATTGTGGTGATGAATGCATAACTATGTGATTCTACCAGGAACCACTAATTGTTTACTTAGGATGGATTGTATGGTGTGTGAATAAACTGTTTAAAAAATAAACAGAAGGATACAAGTGCTGAAGAATATGTGGAGTGAGGGATGTACCTAGTTACTTTTTGTAAGGAAGTAGAATGTTGCAGCCCATCTGGAGGGCAGTGTGGTGGTTCCACAGAACGCCAGGTGTAGGGCTGCCACACGATGCTGCACCCTGTTATTAGGAGTATACGTGGAAGAACTGAAAACAGGGACATGAATGAACATTTGCACACTGGTGTTTATGGCAGCAGTATTCATGATTTGCAATGGATGGAGGTGGCCAAAGGGTGCATTCACTGACGAATGGAAAGGTGAACTGTGGTGTATACATACAATGGGATACTGAGTGGCTGCAAGAAGGAGCGAAGTTGTGCAACTAGGCGAATGGGCCCTGAGGACAGCATGTCGAGGGAAATAAGCCAGAAACAAAAAAACTAATGTTATAATGCCTGACTAAATGTGGACTAACTACAATGTGCAAACTCAGAATTGAATTTGAGAGCATACAGTATCAGGGGAAGTCTTACTGTAAAGGTTCCTAGATTGTAAGCTTTTATAGCAATCACATCTATTCCTAAGTTGTTAGTTTTTTAAAATTCTGAGGTGATGAGCTGCTTGTGTATAAACTGGTCATTTCCTGGAACTTCGGGTATCTGTGTGACACCTGAGACTCAGAGCTAGAGTTCTGCAGCTAGCAAAGTCAATAATACTCCATATAGCAACTGTTAAAGAGGCTAAAAAAGAGATCAGACTTCAATTAGAGATATAAATGAAACTGATCTGGTTAGGACTAAGGTAAATCAGACTAAAGGGTAAAGGATATTGATGGTGTCTTGAAACTTCAACTTCTGTTTGAGACCAAAGGAAGAGATGTTTATTTGGTACAAAATTTACACTTTCTGTAGCACACTATCCAATTTAACTTGTATGGTCAGTTTATTTGAAGACTACTATTACATGGGACCTTGAATAGGAAGTGAGATCTGGCTGGTTTGTACCAGTTAGTATAATACCCTGATACATCCCACAGTAATTTGGGCAGAGAATAAAAATGTATTTGCATGGCCCCCTTGAGGGATTGGGGGGAAAATGTGGAAATATTGAACTTCCCCACCTGGGAAATCCCTGATATTCTTGCAAGCGGTGGCGACTGCCAATTTAGAAGGCCAAGCTCTCGCTCCTGGGGCTTGCCCTTATGAAACCTATACCTGCAAAGGAGAAGTTAAGCCCACTTATAATTATGCTTAAGAGTCACCCCAGAGAGAACCTCTTTTGTTGCTCAGATGAGCCTCTTTCTCTCCACTAACTTTTCAAATAAACTCACTACCCTCTGTCCTATGTAGGACATGACTCCCAGGGGTGTAAATCTCCCTGGGAAAGTGAGACATGATTCCCAGAGATGAGCCTAGCTCTGGCATCATGGGATTGAGAAAGACTTCCAGACCAAAAGAGGGAAGAGAAATGAAACAAAACAGTTTCAGTGGTTGAGAGATTTCAAACAGAGAGGTCATTCTGGAGGTTATTCTTATGCATTATATAGATATCCTTTTGTGGTTTTTAGTGTACTAGACTAGCTAGAAGGAAATGCCTGAAACTGCTGAACTGTCCTCCAGTAGCCTTGATTCTTGATGATAATTGTGTAACTACATAGCTCTTAAGGTGTGACTGTGTAATTGCAAAAACCTTGCAACTGACACTCCCTTTATCGAGTGTATGGACAGATGAGTAAGAAAACAAAGACAAAAATAAATAAATAATGGAGACAGGGGAGATAAGAGGTATGCAGTGTTTTGGGTGTTATTTTTTATATTTTTATTTTTATTCTTATTTTATTTTTTTAGTAATGAAAATGTTCATAAATTGATTGTGGTGATGAATGCACAACTATATGGTGATACTGTGAACCAGTGATTGTACACTTTGGATAATTATCCGGTATGTGAATATATCTCAATAAAACTGCATTAAAAAACCTATGGTAACGGTACAAGGACAGACATAGCTCAATGGAATAGAATTGAGAGAAAAGAAATAAACCCAACTGTGCCAGTTTGAATATATTACGCCCCCAAATGCCATTATCTTTGATGTAATTTTGCGTGGGCAGAACTACCAGTGTTAATTAGATTGTAATTCTTTGAGTGTTTCCATGGAGATGTGCCCCACCCAACTGTGGGTGATGACTGATTGGATAATTTCCATGGTGTTATCCCACCCATTCAGGGTGGGTCTAAATTAAATCACTGGACCATATAAATGAGCTGACAAACAGAAGGAACTCAGTGCAGCTGAGTGATGTTTTGATGAGGAGCTACAGCCAAGAGGGACACTGTGAAGAAAGTACAGGAGCTGCAAATAAAAGACAGTTTGAAGACAGCTACAGCCAAGAGGGACAGTTTGAAGAAGGCACAGGAGCTGCAGATGAGAGACAGTTTGAGGATGGCCATTGAAAGAAGACTCTTACTCCGGAGAAGCTAAGAGAGGATAAAAAACCCAAGAGCAACTAAGAGTAACATTTTTGAGGAACTGCAGCCTAGAGAGGAACATCCTGGGAGAAAGCCATTTTGAACCTAGAACTCTGGAGCAGACACCAGCCACGTGCCTTCCCAGCTGACAGAGGTTTTCTGGACACCACTGGCCATCCTCCAGTGAAGGTACCCGATTGCTGATGTGTTACCTTGGACACTTTATGGCCTTAAGACCATAACGTGTAACCAAATAAACCCCCTTTTATAAAAGCCAATCCATTTCTGGTGCTTTGCATTCCAGCAGCATTGGCAAACTAGAACACCATCCATCTATTTCCAACTGAGTTGACATGGGAGCCCAGTCCACTCAATGTGAAAGAAAAGTCTCTTCAAATAATGGTTCTGGGGAAACTGCATATACAAAATGCAGACGAGTGGATCTGGACCATTACCTCACACCATACGCAGACATTAATTCAAAATTATCAGTGACCTAAACATAAGTGCAAATCTGTAACAGTTTAGAAGAAAATCTAGGGAAATATCTTCATAACCTTGTGTTAGGCAAGGATTCTCAGAATTTACACTGCAAGCACAAGAAACAAGATTAAAGGCAAAGACAAATTGCAATTCCTCAAAACTTTTGCACATCAAAGGAAATAAAAAAAGTGAAAAGATAACCTATAGAATGGGAGAAAATATTTGGAAACCATATATATGATAAGGGTGTAATTCCCAAAATATATAAAGAACTCCTACAACTCAACAAAAAGATAAACCCATTAAAAATGAGCAAAGGATTTCCAAAGACATTTCTCAAAAGAAGATATGCAAATGGACAATAAGCACATGAAAAGATGCTCAACATTACAACATTAGCCACTAGAGAAATGCAAATTAAAACTACAAAAGATACCATTTTACACCCACTAGGATGGTTTTTATTGAGTGAATGGAAAAGAACAAGCGTGACAAGGATGCAGAGAAATGGGAATCCTAGAGAAATGGGGCAGCTGCTGTGGAAAATATTTTGTCAGTTCCTCAAAATTTGTGTCCTGGCAATTCCACTTCTAGTTATTTATCCAAAAGAATTGAAAGCAGGGACTTGAATGGATACTTGTACATCAATGTTCATAGCAGTATTTTTCCCAATTGCAAAAAGGTAGAAGCAACCAACTATCTATCAACAAATGAAGGAATAAACAGATGTTTCTATCCATGCAATGGAACAGCATTGTCATAAAAAGAAATGTGGTGCCCACGAGGCCAAAACATGGACAAAACCTGAAGACGTCATGTTGAGTGAAATAAGCCAGATACAAAAGGGCAAACATTGCATGATCTTGTTGATATGAAATCCGGAAGAGGAAATTCACAGAATCAGAATCTAGACTACAAGCGACCAGAGGCTGGCAAGAGGTTAGGGAATGATGACTTGATGTCTAGTTGGTATGAACTTTGGGTGGATGGAAAAACTTTTTAAAATTTTTTTTATTAATAATCTTATTAGAGAAGCCATAAGTTTACAGAATATTCAGGCAGAAAATACACGCTTCCCCTACATGCCCCCCCCCCCCAGTTATTAACATTTTAGAGCGGTTCCCTTATTACTGTGGTAACTTTTGTCACAACTGATGAAAGAACATTCACTGTCTGGTGACTACAGTCTATGGACCTACGGTGCATTTAAACATTTTTATTCTGCTCTCCAGGGCAGGGCCCACCGACTCCGCCCCAAGCTGGGGGCCTCCCGGGGCACCAGCCATGGTGGGGTCTCTTCCCCTGCTCCTTGGCCCCTCTGTGCTGTGTCTTAACGCGGTCATCTGCTCAGAGTTCCCAGCTCACTCCACAGATCCAGGTGCGGTGAGCAGGGAGCACGGGGGAGGAGGGGGTGGGTTTTTGGCTGGTCTGTTCACTGCTCTTGTGTTCCTTTTGTACAGGAACATCTCGGGCAACAGTGGTCTCACGTCTCCATGGCCTAAATGAGGGCTCGCCCCTGCCCTACCAGCCTGGGTGGGACCTGGGACGTGCTGTCTCCGTCCTCTGGGGAAAGGGTGACGATCAGTGGGGCTCTGAGAGTCCCCCATGAACGTCAGGGCATTGGGCAGCTGCTTCCGCTGAGATCAGTGAGGCTGGGGTTTCCAGCACCCAGTGTGCGTGCCCCTGGCTCCCGGCCTCTCAGGTCTCTTCTCATTCTGGAACAGGCAGCCTTGCACTCAGGCCACCCAGACTGCCCTTGTGGTCAGCGTGAGGCCGGCCCTTTCGGGAGACTATTAGAACTGAAGATGGGGACCCAGAAGTGAAAACAAAAGTGCGACCTTTCACAGAGGAGATGGGGCATACGGAAGCCAGGGGTGGACAGAAGCCTGGAAGGACCTCCTCTCGTGGCTGTCCCAAAGTCACGGGGAGGACACCGCCATCACCCTGATCAACCAGGCCGCAGGTGGAGCTGGAGGGAGTTGGGGGTGAGGGTGGGGAGAGGAAGCAGCCGATGGCACGGCTGCAGAGGCGCCGCAGCCCCTCTCACTGGGCTGAGGGAGTCTGACACGCATAGCCCACTCCAGGGGACCCTCTCCAAATCCCAACCAAGCCTTGGAGCAATGAAGAGAAGTCGTGGTCACCCTGGAACAGCTGCATGTGGGTGCATGGATGTTCCACCCCACCGGAGGGGTTTAGTCCCTGACCCCCCTTCGCAGCAGGAAGTCGATGACTTGATCAGGAAAGACCCCTGAGTTCGGCGACCATCTGGTTCTGCTCCTCACCTCTGGGTTTCCCCTGGGGGATTGATCAAGTGGGTTTTGTACCCTCCTGACTTGGGCCAGGGGCTCCCAGATGAGGAGGGCACAGGAGCCCTTCTGGAGCAGCCCCTGCCTGCCTCTCGATCTGGGGGACCCTGAAACCCTGGGCAAGGCTGCCAGACGCCTGCTCCTCTCAGGGCCCCCACGTGTCAAGCTATCTTCTTATAGCTACTAGAGCAGGGATCCCAAAGGACGTCCCGCACGGGATCTCCAATGGAGAACTTTGGGGAACATGTAAACGAGGAGGGCCATGGGCTCAACAGGGGCCTCTACTCAGATTTGACTAAACTGAAAATGACCTTGGGGTACGGACAAGGGCAGCAACCACCCTCCAGGGGTGCAGAGTTTGGAGGCAAGGAACAAACCACTATGGTGCTTGTGGATTCAGGTCACCCTCATTCTGGAGATGCAGAGGTGGGGGTGCTGAGTGGCGCTGGGAGGTCCTGGGCATCCACACGGGTGTGGGGACGAGGCTGCTGCCACCCTGTTGACCCCTTTGGCCCCGTGGCCACCTTTGTGGTCATGTTCCCACTGCGGAGTGCATTATAGGGGCTGACAGCCTGCTCCTCTCCCCGTGGCGACTGGAGGACACACGCCTCCACCCCAGCAAATTCTGGCCATGGTGGTCAGGCTAGTGCACCCCCAGTGCTCCCCGCCTCGCCATGTGGCCCAACAGCACAACACTGCCTCTCAGAGGGGAAAAGGACACACAGGGCCTTCTGTCTGCAGTGTCCCCTGCTCCCCTACTGATGCGGCCAGCAAAAAAAGTGTGTGGAGCTGGCGGCTGACCACAGATGACCAGGGCTTAAATGCACACCGGCACCAGCCTATTCCTCATGTTGATATCCTCCTGGCAGCCCTGTATCAGGCGACACAGAAAGCAGGTGACTTCCACTGGGGAACGGAGGAGCAGCAGGCCCCACGGAAGGTAAAGTGGCCGCTCCGTCCGCCCACCTCCAGGGCCTCTAGAGCCAGGATCTTCTGAGCTCCAGGCTGCTGCCCCTGACTGGTCCCTCTGGCGGGAGGCTGGACCCCTGGGGCACTGGACCAGAAAGTTCCCAGGTGCAGCCCAGCACTGCTCCCCTGCAAGCAGCAGCCTGTGGTGTGCCACTGGGCCCTGGTGGCGAGAGCCCCCGAAGCCCTGGGTCCTCCTGAGCCCAGAAGGGCCCCTCGTGTCCTGGATGCTGGGAAATCATCTCCAAATGGAAGGGAAGTGCTCAGGATGGGCATCCTGGGGATCCCAAGTCAAGATGCCTCCGGACACTCGGCTGGTTCCCCAGTGAGTTGGACAGGCGAAGGCGCTGGCACCCACTGGGCAGCCCCCTGCTCCCCGCACCTCGGCAGACTCAACACCACCTCTGCCCCTGGAAAAGGCAACAGCCTGAACTGCGAGCTGCCCTCGTAACACGGGACCCAGCAACCACAGGCACCTGGCTACTGACGCATGGGCCGTCACCAAAGGCCGGGCGGTCTGCTCTGGCTCACGGACAGAATGCTCTCGAGAACCAACGGTTCCCCAGTGAGAGGAACAGAAGATGAAGTGACGTCTGTGGACGCCGCTGAGCCTCCCAGGATGCTTCTGCTGCTGAAACGTGGGCCCAGGAACACGGAGCCTCTCTTGTTAAAAGAGGCCCAGCCCGGCATGCACTGACGTGGGGTCAAGTACAAGCCAGAGCCCGAAAAGGGCATGAAGGGCATTTGATGGCTGGTCCCGAGGGGCTGCACCGGCCCCCCCCACCACCCCAGGTGAGGCCTAGGCCTTGGCTGCAGCAGACGCCTATCGGGCCGTGGCCTTGCCTTTCTAGGTCATCGTGCCGACACAGGACACACACGAGCACCCGGGAAAAGCAGCCTGGCCAGCCTTCAAGTACCTAGTGCCTCCTCCTCTGCCCAAGGACCCCACTTGACGATGGGCTCAGACCCATGGACCAGATGGCCTCCCACACCAGCCGCACTCCCGGGCAGCCAGCAGCGGCGGGACGTCAATGGCATCCTGAAAAAGGAGCTCTGGCATCTCACCCCGACAACCCCTACTGGACAGACTGACAGCCTTCCTTGGGCCCTCTGGAAGCTGGACTCAGCAGCTCCCTGAGAGGGGAACCCAGCCCTACCCCGCTTCCCAGCACAGGGAGGGGCAAGGGTGGGCAGGAACCCAGGCTTTGCTGCACGTCCGCCCTTACACTCAGAAAGATGAGGACTGGCCCTGAAAGGGGGACCAAGGACGCACCACTTGTCTTTTCAGCCCGTCGGGATTGTCCTGCTTTTACCTCATTACACCTTCCACAGGCCTAGCCCATGGGTGGCAACCAGGGGGCAGGGCCCACAGCCCTGACCCACACATGCTGGAGGTTAGGGGGTGACGTCCTCCCCTGGTGGGCCACCCGTCCCCTCGGGGACAGTCACGGACACCTCTGAGCAGTCCTGACAGCATCATCCGCCAGGTCTGGCTCCACACCACACAGGGCAAGGGTGCCACTAGCTTCCACCATTCAGAGCTCTGTTTTCTTGATTCAGCACTCAGTCAGTTACTGCAATCCTTTAACAATTTTCAGAGTTTTGAGGAAGATGGCTCTGCCAGTTTTTGCTAATTGCTCCAAGATGCTGTGGCAGAACAGCACCTTGGAGTGTGGAGTGCCTCGCGCCTCCGTCTTGGTTGACCACAACTCCAGAACAGGTGTGGAATGCTGTGGGAATGGACGGTGGTGATGGTACAGCACTGTTGTGAATGTAATTAACATCACTAAATTACATGCCTAAATGTGGTTAAAAGGGGGAAATTTCAGGTTTTGTATGTTACTAGAATAAGAATTAAAGCAAACCATAGGATTGTACAACAGAAACAGCAAAGTCTAATGAAAACTATGGACTGTGGTCAATAGTACAGTCGTCATAATGTTCCTTCATTACTGTAATAAAAGCACCACAGTAATGCAAAATGTTAATAATGGGGTGCATGATGGTTTGAAGCTGTTTGAACCTCAGAAAAGCCCTTTCTTAACCCTAATCCATTCCCGTGGTGTGGACCCCTTGCAAGTAGCACCTGTGGAGGAGGCTACTTCAGTTAAGGTTTGGCCCAGCCCAGGCAGGACAGGCCTCAGACCTCTTACAGGAGTCCTTCTTAGGCAGAATGACAGATACAGAAAGCCACAGGAAGCAAGAAGCTGAAATCAATGAAACCCAGAAGAGAAGGACCAGGAGATGCCACCATGTGCTTTGCTATGTGACAAAGGAGCCAAGGTTCGCTGGCAGCCGGTCTTCGGGAAGAAAGCACTGCTTTCGTGATGTCTGGATTTGGACATTTTCTGGACCTCAAAACCATGAATGAACAAACTCCCATTGTTTAGTCAAGGCCATTTCATGGTATTTGTTTTGAGCAGCCTAGGAAACTAGGGGTATATGGGAGCTCTGTATTTTCTGAACACTTTTCCTGTAAACCTAAAACTTCTATTAACACAAAATAAGTTAAAAACAAAAAGTAAAACAGAGTGATTGAGAATTGGCTGAATGCTGAATGCACTTCCCAGCACCGTGTGGTAAGAGGTGGAAGCTTGAGGGGAGCTACGCATTTCAGCACAACCTTGGACCAAACCATTGGCTGACCATTAAGTTATCAAGACATAGGAGAATGGCCAGGAAGTAGGCTAACATAAAATTTGAGCAGAGACATCAGTAGACGCATACCATGGTAGAAACAGATTCTGCAGGTTAGGTCCAAGGTACTACATGCTCAGATAAAACAACAACAAAATCCCAAAAAGAATCTAAAGTTGCTATTGTGTGTTATCTAAATTGTCCAGATTTTATCCCCAAATTATGAGACAAGCAAAAAAAAAGCAGTCAATAGAAAATGCCCTGAGTGGGTCTCCATTTACTAAAGACTTCAAACAAGTTCAAAGAATTAAAGGAAAAGATGATGACAACAATCCAATGGATAGGGAATATTGAGAGAAACAGAAAATAAAAAAAAAAAGATTCAAGTTGGGAACAGTTTCTAACTAACTCATTTCATGTGGCCAGTGTTAGCCTAATCCCAAAACCAGACAAAGACATCACAAGAAAAGGAAAGTACAGATCAGTATTCCTTAGGAGTATATATGCAAAACTGTCAACAGATACTATCAAACCAATTCAGTAGCATGTAAAAAGGATTATAAACCACCAAACAGGACTTATTCCAAGAATGCAAAGTTAGTACAAAATACAAAAATAAATCAATGTAATATACCATATTAAAAGAATAAAGGGCGAACACGATATGATCATCTCAACAGAAGCAGAAAAATCATTTGACAAAATCTAATACCAATTCGTGATCAAAACACTGAAAAAATTAGGAATAAAGGAACATCCTCAACACAGTAACGCTGCCTTTTGACTGGGGTGTGACTCGAGACCCCTGCTTGGTGGAGCAGTCTGCGTGGGAATTCGTCTGCATCCTTGGCCTGCAGTTATTGGCAACTTGCTGAAAATTATGTTCATAATCATAAATGCTAATGTCACCTTAAAAAAAAAACAAGAGAAAGAGAGTGGGAGGGCATTTCAGGAAGACAAAAACATTTGATCAGGGCATAAGAGTGTTGGGAAACATCAACTAGTGGGAACTGGTTAGACGACGGGTTTCTGTAGGGAAAAGTAAGACCCCAGGGTTCCTGGAGGGCAGTTTATGGAGTTTCCTCCTCATGTGCTGCAGGTCCCACCTCTCAAATCCTGTAAAACTAACCCTAAAACCCCCAAATTCACAGGTGTGGTGAGAGCCCAGGGCAAAAGGCAAGGGAAAGGGCTGCGGTAGCCGCAGGGCCCACTACCCGCCCCTCCCACCTGGACCAGTGGCAGCACCAGGGTCACCGGCCTCCAGGCAGGACAGGGCACCTGAGAGCAGGTGTCAGAAGGCCAGGGCAGTGCCCAGGAGCAGCCCAAGGGCCGGGCCCCCAGGTGAGGGCACCCCAGGAGAGCTTTTCTGGCACCTGCACACATGCAGACAGTATCAGTTCTGATAGAACTCTCAGAGTGAAGGTGAACACACAGCCCAGAACCACCCAACTCTGGAAATGCCAGCCTCGAAACACCAGGAGATGGTGTTAACAGGGGAGGCTGGGCAGGCCTCGAGAACAGCTGTCCTTGCAGAAGTGGGCTGGGGATGCTACAGTCATGAAAACCAACTAAAAATGGAAATGAAACAGCTGGTCATGAAGATGGGGAGTCAACAAATGGGGTGGATGCTGAACGGACATGGGAAAGATGAGTTAAAGTTCTCTCAGAGCCAGCACAACAGGACTGAGGTGAGAAAGATGAAAGAAGAGTTCAGTGACATGGAGGAGGCAGGGAGCCCAAAAGGAAAGAACGGAGAATTGGAGACAAGGAAGAACCCAAAGAATGACACAGAAAACTTTGCAGGCCAGCAAAAAGCTGGTCATCCTGAAAGGGCCCTGCGCTGCCCTCTCTGTGGGGCAGGTAAGAGCTGACACCGAGGTGTGTTATGGCGGAACTTCAGAATGCCAAGGTGAACACATACCCCACGGCTCCCAGATGAAAACTCATCACCCGAGGATGGCAGAGGGAGACGCTTCAGGGCTCCGCTCCCCGACAGAAGCTTTGAACAGTGAGTGAGAACTGACAGAAACGGCTTCCTCACAGCTCTAGTTAAAGGACCACAATCAAAAAGCGAGTGCCAAGTCAGGAAAAAGGCCATGTAAAAGCGGGAGGATCACGTAGCATGCCGTCTGGCCCCTGCCCTACCCCTCAGTGGCTCAGTGTGGAGCTGGCCTCATTCCCAGAGCAGATCCCTGGTTCTGGTTCCAGAGAGCACAGAGCAGCCCCCATGCACACACTGGGAGCATGCCTTCCAGGCCCAGTCTGTCTGGTGGTGCCTGAGGGACTTGCTGCCCAGAGCCACTGCATATGTAAGGTGGCCCCAGAGCTCTCCTACAAAACCTGGTGGGGAGCAGCCAAGTCGTGCATGCCTTGGGCAAGGGGTTGGTGGCTGTAGGACACAGTGACCATGAAGAAACTGTTTCCCAGGAAAAAGGGGACATTTGGGGGAATTCCAAGGGCCACGCGTGCATGCTCAAGACAAGGTGCATGCTCGGGAAGGACCAGAGAGGCCCCTGCACTTTGGCCTGGAGCTGTTCTCTAAACTCATCGTAGGGATAAGCCCTAAGGGACAGCACTCACACAGGTCAATATGCAAATACTGGGAAAGGGATTTTCTTTTTTTGTTAGCTCCTGGCATTCCTCAAAAGCTCTGTCATAACACTAACTGGATGCAAGCTTAAGGGAAAAATGCCTCACAGTTTAAATTCCAGTGGTAACACATTGACATAACAAAATGTTCAGGTTTCAACACAAGATTACAAAACATACACAGAAACAGGGAGTGATGGACAAGGCAAAGAAGAAGACTAAAGCATCAGAAACCATCGATGAGGAAGACCAGACGTGGGACATTCCAGACAAAGAGGTTTTTTAAAATGGTCCTAAATACGCTCAAAGAACTAAAGGAAAACATGGACAAAGAGCTAAAGAAAACCAGATAAATAACAGATGAACACAAAGAAATTATCAACAGAGATGTGAAAAACATGAAAAGGAACCAAACAGAACTGAAGACCACAGTAACATGAATTAAAAATTCCCCCAAGGAGTTCAATAGTAGATTGGAGCAGGGGGATGAAAGAATGAAAGCACCTGAAGATAAGATAACTGAAATCATCCTGTCTGAGGAGCAGAAAGAGGAAAGAATGAAGAAGAATGGACAGAGCCTGAGGAACCTGTGGGACACCATCAAGCGTAATGTATGTATTGTGGCATCCCAGGAGAAGAAAGAGTGGAGTAGAGTGAATATTCAAACAAATCATGGCTGAAAACTTCCCAAGTTTAGCTGGTGACATGAATATACATACCCAAGATGCTCAACGAGTTCCAAACAGAATAAACCCAAATAGACCCACATCACACCATGTTACAATCAAACTGCTGAATGCCAAAGATAAAGAGAACTCTGAAAGCCACAAGAGAGGAATGACGTGTCATGCTCAAGGAAGCCTCTGTAAGATTAAGTGCCAATTTCTCATCAGAAACCATGGAGGCAAGACACATTTAAAGCGCTGGTAGCAAAACCTGCCAACAAAGAATTCTATATCCTGCAAAACTATCTTTCAAAAATGAGGGAGGGATCAGGACACTCCCAGATAAACAGAAGCTGGGAACCTGTCACCACTAGAGCAGCTCTACAAGAGATGCTAAAGGGAGTTGTGCAGGTTGAGGGAAAGGACAATAGACGGTGGACCTGGAGCCATGGGAAGAACTAAGGATCCCCAGTAAAGATAATGAGAGGGATAAACACAAACACCAGTATGTTTTATTTGTGACTCTGCTTTTCACTTCCTACAGGATCTAAAAGGCAAATGTATAAAATGTAATGATAAATCAGTGGTTTTGGACTCATAATGTATAAACATGTAATGTACGACAAAAAATACATAAAGGTGGGAGTTGAGGGGATGGGAGCATGGTTTGTATGTGCTGATGAAGTTAAGTTGGTATCAAAGCAGAAAAGATTGTTATAGATTCAGGATGCTAAATTTAAGCCCCAGTGTAGCTACAAAGAAAATATCAGAGAACATACAAGTTCACAGATTCAGAAAATAGAGGACAGGTTACCAGGGGTGGGGGACAGGGGCAATGGGGTTAATGCAAAATGAGCGTAGGGTTTCTGTTCATGATGAACAGAAAGTTCTAGTAATGGATGCTAGTGGGGGCACCACTAAATTGTGAATTTTATTTACCCCCTTGAATAGTATGCTTGAGATAGTTGGGAAAATTTTTGTTTTATATATATATTTTTTTTCCCATAATTCAAAAAGAGAAAGTAACAATTAAATACAATACATGGTCCTGGATGGGATCTAAGGATGGAGGACAAAAGGCTCAAAAGGACATTACTGGGACATAAGAAAAACTGGAACACAGAACGTAAGCTTTAAATCAATGTTAAATTTCTTGAATTTGTTAACTGTACTAAAGGTGATTCCAAGTGACTAACCTTGTTTGTAGGAAATGTACACAGAAGTGTTCTGTGTTCAAGAAGTATGATGTATGTGACCTGCTCTCAAATGTTCAGAAGAAAGACAGATGACAGATACACAGATAGACACACAGACGGATGGATGGATATGGCAGAGGTGGCAAAACAGTCAAGTTGGTGGGTCTGGGAATCTGTGGGCGAGGTAGGGGTAAGCTGTAGTTCTCTACATGGGGTCAGTACTAGTTTTGGAATTGTCTTGTAATTCTGAAATTATTTCAAAATACAAAGTTAAAAATATTTTTTAAAAAACATAATACCTACAAAGGAATGAGATCAGGCTGCTCTTGGACTTCTCATAAGAACAAAAGTGCAACAGGACGGTAGTACAGTGGCCGCAAAGAGCTGAAGGAAGTCACTCTAACCCAAGACTGTCTCCGCACACCCAGGGTGGCCTGGCCTGGGGGCAAAGCAGAGACACTATCAGAAATGTAATCAGAACATCCACCACCTGCTGACTTGGCAAGAATAAAAATACACCCGAGAAGTGGGATGCAAGACGCAACGGTGAGAAAGAAAACAGGAAAACTTAATAGTTGAAGCTATCAGGCTTTATTCTAAGTATAAACATTTCCACTATGACACTGAAGTCAAAATCCCGAGGGCGGGGTGCCGGCTGAGGGTGTACCGGGGAAAGGAGGGCGTGTGTGGGAAAGCCACGGCAGGGAAGGGCCCAGGGAGGGGTTGAGCCGCCGGGCTCCCCGGCCCCCTGCCCTCCCATGGAAACAGAACCATGAGCAAAGCCAGCCATCTGATTTCTGTTCAAATCAGGAGGGCCGCCGGAGTGGGACACGGTCCTTAGGAACGCTCCCCACCCCGGCAAACCCAGAGCTCCGGGAGCCTGGGTGGAAGCGCCCCTTTACGGGCTCTATCTTAAGGAGCGCCCGCCTCGGGGTGTCTACTCACCCATGCGTCCATCCTGCGGGGGACTGATTAAGGAGATCCTCGCCGGGCCGGCTGCCGTCTCGGGCTGCGTCGTGGGGAAGGAAACCGAGAGGTTGAGTTGCCAAGCTGCCATTACGAGAAGCGCCATGGTTCTCAGGCGCAGCCCGCCCGAGACCTGCAGACCCTGCCCGGCCACGGGGGCCACGCGCCACTCCTGCCCTGAGGGGAGGGCCATTCTGGGGGCCCGCAGGCCTCACATGGTGAGGGATGGAGGAGGCCACCGCTCAGGAGAGAGAAGTTAAGTTCTTGACTGTGGCTAGACATTTGAACACCCTGAACAAAGCTTCAGTTTGGGACCATGATTCTGTCACTGTAAGATCCAGATGCCGACGGCCAGGGATGCGGGGCAGTGGGGCCGGGGCCTGGCACGAGCAGCTGGCACACTGGCTCTTCCCACCTGCTCAATACCCCAGGGGCTCCCAGACAGATCGGGCCCCCGTCCTCCCCCGCACACCTCCACGGCCACAGCCCTGTCCTGGCAGCCTCCCCCGGCTTCTGCCCACACCCAGCCCCTGCACCTGAGCCCCCATCATAGCAGACCCTCCGCTGCGGTGCTCCTTCTGAAACGTTGCTTCCCAGCATCCACCCTAAGGCCCTAAGGCCCTGCAGGGAGCCTCAGTTCAACAGTCCTCACGTCCCCCCAGCTCCGAGACCGCCCTCCACCAGGATGTTCACCCCCTGGCCTGCCCCTGGGCCCATAACCCCAGCAAGGCTCTAACCCTGGTGAATCCCAGCTGCATTCCATGCTGCCTGCATGACAGTGGCTACCACAGATGCCAAAGCCCACACAAGGTTCTGCGTGGCCTCGCTTCCCGCCGGGGCCATGTTTTGCAAATGCCACCTGCACTGCTGGACAGTCAACATTAGCTGCTCATAAATGAGCTTCCCCACTTGGCACTGTCCCCAGCCCTCCTCAAACTTCACACCCGCTCTTCTCCACCCTCCACCAATGCCCCCAGCACACGCCAACCAGACGGGCCTCCTACTTGCACCTGGGCACCTCCCTCGCCTGCTACCCACTGCAGATGGCAGGAGTCCATGCTCGCCAGGCAGCACCCTCCTCGGGCTCTGGAAGCTTCCTCGTTTGCATGCTCAGGACTGCTCCATCCCGTGCTTCTGGATGGTCCCTGTCTGCTGACACGCCTTCCATCAGCTCATCTTAATGAAACCTGCCTGACCTCACATCCCTTCCAGCTCACGTTCCATGTTGCAGCTCCATTTTGGAGTAAAGCTCCTTGAAACCCTTGTCTGCTCCTCGCTGTGTCAGAGGGCCTGGCTGGTCGTGTCCACTGCAGGGGCTCCTCCTTTGCACTGACCGCCAGGTGCCCAGGGCAGCTGCTGCTCACCTGGCAACCAGAGCACCGCAGACGGCCCTGGACACAGATGGTGACACGCTCAGTGCCAAATGCACACCGGCCCCTCACACCAGCCTGGAACCGGGACGGCGATCGCCCTTCCAGCCCCGTGTGTGCGTCACTCGCTCACACACCAACCGGCTTCCTAGCTGTGTCCTCCCTCAGCAGCCTCCTGCCTGGTGCCCACTTTGAGACCCTCCTCTCCAACTTGCTCTCACATCACCCCTGGGTATGTAAAGTTCATGTCAACTTTAACCAACTTGATACATTTGAAACTTTAACAGAGAAAAATTATTTCCATGAAGTGAGGACAAAAACCACTCAAGTATGAACAGATTAGTTAAATTAGTTAATCCCCTCCTCTCCCTTAGCCACTAAGGAAGGATTCCCATCTGCTGGCGAGTTCCTGAGCCCTGTGTTCGGGGGAATGCGCTAATGGGTGAAGAGGGGGCAGTGCTCGAACGGCCCCAGGCTGCGGGGGCTCCAACAGGCCTTGCAGAGCTCCAGCCCCAGGGCAGACCCTGTGCAGGTGGCAGCGGGCAAAGGGACTGAGGGTGCACCCGTGAGCTCTGCATCACCCCTTATCACGCTGGGCTTCCACTCTGGGCTTTGTGGAGTAGGATACTGTGTGCAGACTGTACACAGGAGCATGTTTGGGGAGTTACCGTACCGTGGTAAGGATTTGGGGGTGTCAGCCATTGTGCTTGGCTGCACCCAGAGTTCAGTGGCTGCTCTAGGCCCACATTCAGAGATTTTGCTCTCACAGCCAGGCAGTAAAGAGCAGGACCAGCCGCGATCACACACCAGGGTGCCAGGAGGCCCAGGGGCTGCCCCAGCATCAGGAGGCTGTTTTGGGGACAGTGGACGTGCAGTGAGAGAATGAGCCTCTCTGAGATGACGCCACACGGCCAGCTCCTGACTCAGTCCCAAAACACATCCTTAATGTACAATAGACCCTCCCGAAACCCTCTTCCTCCTGGTGCCTTCGCATGTCGCCGTAGGATGGCAGCTGCCCCGCAACCTCTCCCCTGCCCTCGGCTGCCAGTCCCATGTTCTGGCTCACCCCAACACCTCCTTGACCACGTGTGTAGCCAGCACAGTGAACGGGCACAGTTAGCGGTACGGCATCGAAGGGCAACTTGACTGTTGTCTGCCACTGTGTATTTAAAACTTACTCCGTGAAGGACGTTTCCCTACACCAGAGAGTGGAAGTTCTGGCTCCCGTGACTTTTCTGATGTCAGGAAATATTGTGAGAGACTCTGAAATGGGCAAGGAGGTTACTGGGCACTCCAGTAACGGAAAAGGAGGTGCTGTCTAAAGCAGCCCTCAGGGTTACTGGGTTCCATGGGGCTTGTGTCTGTCCTGGAGCGACGTCACGGAAAATGGGCAGTGACACAAACGCTTCTTGTCCACAGAGCACCAAGTGAGCCGTGTCTGGTGACGCAGGTGCCAACCTCTCCGAGGAGGAGGCCGGCTTTGCACCCGCCGGCACACTCACTCCAGCATTCCCGACGCCCTAACGGGTCTGCCCTTCGGATTCTCCTTGGAACCTGTTTTCACATTTTACTGGCTTTCTTCTTTAATTCATGAGTTAAATAAAACCTGTGACAAGTGTTCACTTATGTTTGTATGACTCACAGCTTTACCTTTTAGAAAACCCTGCAACGCTGGTCACCTGGACAAAGTGGAAAGGCCTGTGCTCGGGGGAGTCTGACCCCGAGGCCGCACGGCCAGGCCTGCCTCTCCGTCTCTGTGTCCGTCTCCACTGGACGGAGGCCACCTCTGCCTTGGCTTGGGCCTGTAGGTGGCCGCTGCTTCCAGGCAGGATGGCGCAGGGGGCTCTGCTCCCTGAGCCGCCTCTCCTGTGGGCTGGGGGCTCCCCACCAGGTGGGCGTGGCCCCTCCTGGGACTGCTGCTTGTGCCCTCACCTCCAACAGGCCCCCCTTGGGCAGGAGCCCCATGAGAGCTCCCGCCTGGCTCTCCCTCCCAGGCTGCCTCTCCCGGGGCGTGACTCCTTCCCCTGCAGCAGCAGCTCACATCCCTGCTCTGCCGCCGTGGGCCCACCGCCACCCCGGCCCCTGGTCAGAGGGTGAGCCCCAGTTCCCTGCACCTCCCTGACACCCCTGCTCAGGCCTGGGCTGCTCAGGGAGCGCCTCTCACTCCACGCTGTCAAGGGGGGCCCCCGGCAGAGAAGCAGCTCTCGTCAAGGAAACCTCTCCATATGCCCACTCCAGGAGTGAGATGGTGTTTCAGTTTCAGGAGGTGAGCAACTGGTTCCAGACACTTTCTTTAAAAATGTACACTTTGGTCTAGCCCACTGCCTCCTTCTGCTGAACAAGTTTTACCAGAACTCAGCCACAGCCACGGCCACTTGTTCCCACAGCCCACGGAGTATCTACATGTCATGGCACAGCCCAGCGGTTGCAGCAGACTGTCCAGCCAAGTCCAAAACAGCTACTCCCTTCCCCGTTACAGAAAATATCTGCTGACTTCCGGCCTAGCTCTCACTTTGGAATTTCAAAACGTTGAACAGCTTCCTGGTCTTGGCCTGCGATTTCCGATGTGACACCTGGGACACGCGACTTGTCCGGCCCAGGGTTTGCAGGGCCCATCCTGCCCCAATCGCGCACCTTCTCGGGGGAAGCCGGGGCGCTTCCTCCACACTACACCAGGGACAAGGACGCTGTGAATGCTTCTCACCCTCTGAGAAGGCCATGAATGGAGCCCACACTCGGTCCCAGCTGGTCCAGAAGTGCAAACACAGGCAAGAGGAAGGCGCCCCAGCGGCCCGCGAGCTCCCAGCAGAAGCGGAGTGTGGGGGTGGGCAGGGGTCCGGTGCCAGGGAGGGCAGGGGGCGAGGCCTGGTGCCTCCCATCTGGAGCCTTCCGGGCTGGCCTGACCCGGACCTGGGAGGGTGGGCAGGCGGGGAGTGGGCGGAGGCTCAGGAGCTCTCCCCTCCTGTTCGACAGAGCCCACCCCCAGCCCCAGGAATCGGCCCGACTCCCCCGGTGTGCCTGCTCAGTAGCGTCCACTCTTGGCTCCCGCGATGACTGGCCGAGCTCGCCTTATGAGATGACCGGACAGTGCGGCCAAGAAGCAGTGAGCTATGCAGTGTGACCCCAAAGGAGAGGACGAATTAAACACGGACACAGATGACCAACAGCTGAGCGTGCACCAAACGGACACCCCTGGAATTCAGAACGTACTCCCCCGCCTGCGCGACGTCTGCAGGCACCTTCCCCTCCCCGCCTCTCTGGGTTTGGGGCCTGGGTCTCTCTGGCCCTGTCCTCTGCAGCTAGAAGCCATCTGCCTGCAGCTTTCCCAAGGGGCCTTCGCTTTCAGACCCACTTCCTTCTCTGGGCAATAGGGTTTTGTTCTGATTTTCTTCGGCATGGTTTTGGTTGTTCCTCGAGCTGCGGATGAGGGCAGGAGCCCACGGGCCTGCCCCGCTCGACCCCGAGGTGCCGCTCCTCCGGGGGGCCTGGGCCAGGGCGGCTCCCAGCAGGGCGGCTGGCGCAGCCCACCTGCCCTGGCTCCCCCCGGTGCCCACCGCGCTGTGGCTGCACCAGGTACTGTCGGGCCGGACCTGGGTTAGGCGCCAGCTCAGTCGCCAGTGAAGAGGCCAAGCCAGGGAGGGGTGCACGGAGGGGGCAGAGGAAAATCACCACCACCACCCACTGGGCCTGGGAACAACCGAGGAGACGACTCCACTTACTTTTCTCAGTGGGGAGGGGGTAAGATCAACGTCCATCATCTGCAGCCTGCGGAGCGGACAGGGAAACATGTGAATCCAGCTGGGCCTTGTCCCAATGGCCTAACATGGCCTCAGGCACACCTGGATGTACCGAGATCTGCGAACGTCCTCAGGCAGCCCCCGGTTCCACGGCACTGTCAGGGCCCGCGGGGAGGCAGCCGTGCTGGGTACGCTGCAGCCACGTGACAAGTGACAAATTGGGACACCCCATCTCCCTTCTTCTTCTTCTTTTTTAGCTTAATTGACTGCTATTTATAAAACTTTGGGACCAACAGAGAATGGCACATTCTTTTCAAACATCCATGAAACATTTACAAAAATGATCCCTTAGGTAATACACACCCACACACATAAAACTGATAAATTCCAAAAAGTATGAAGGTAAACTACAAGAAGAGCGAGCCAGAAGAGATGAAAATGGTTGTCTCTGGGTTGCAGAGGCCACAGTATAAAATGAAACAAAACAAAAAACTAAAACTTAAAAAACAAAAGCATATCCAAACTTAACTACTTGGAAAGAAAAAAAAATTCTTCCAAAGAATTCCTGTGATAAGGAAGAAATAAACTCTGAAATTACAGGAAATTTAGGAAAGAATGACAACAGGAGCATTACTTATTGTGACTGAGAAATTAGGATTTAAAGGCTGATGATGATGACTGAGTCATTACATGGACATTCCTTTTTACTTTCTGGTGTCCTGGAGCAGACAGAGGGAAATACCTGGTCATCCCACTGCCTCGATCTCTGATAATGACTGTATAGCCTTTATCTTGTGCCCTTGTGATTGTAAAAACCTTGTGACTGACTTTCACTTGTATCCATTTATCCAGTTTTTTTACTTCCAAGTCTTATGATCTAAGTCTTCAGCCCAGAACTAACCCACCCCAAGTCCAAAGTGATCTTGATAACTGAAGCTGGATCTAACCAAAATGGGCCGCCTGACACGTGCAGCAGCTTAGCCTTTAACCACGCGTCCCCCGCACGTCCTTGTAACAGTAGAAGTGGCGCCATCACGGCAGTGAGGCGCCAGCGTCTCCCGCACTTCCCGTGGCTGCACACAGCCAACCTGTGCCTGCTCAGCGACAGCACCTCCCATGACATCATCTCGCCACGGCCCTTCCTACAACTCGAGCGGAGACCCAGTGTCTTTAAAATTAAACACAAAATCCCCTCCAGAGCACGGAAGCCGCTTGACCTGCCTGGCTAGCCCCCCTCACCTGCTCCCCCTCCCCCCCTCCTCCCTTCCCCGGACCCTCCAGCTCTCACGGCCCGCAGGAGGAACTTCCAACTCGCCCTGGCCACACTCACGGCCTGGCCCACCAGTGCTGAATGAGACTGAACTCCTTCGTTAACCAGCATGAAGCTTGGCGGGGAGACGTCATTCGGGCATCCCCCCAGGGGGAACAAGGCAGAAAGAGGAAAGAGAACAAGGGAAGAAGCGAGAGAGCACTTTCCAAAAGCACGTGCAACGCAAGTACCCAGGTGCCAGGGAAAGGACGGGTGAAGCAGCAGCAGAGCGCAAGGGACGCCACCACCAGCTGCCTCGAGTGACCACAACCCAAATCACTCCGAGGAATGAGGAGGAGGAAGGCACTGGCTCCCACAGCGGGAAGCTCCACGGATGGAGCTCCCCCACCCGGCGCTGGCTGAGCCCAGCTGTTCTGGAGCTGGTGGGCCCCTCTTCTCTGACGGCTTCACGTCCCCACATGGGCCACACGAAGGCCCCAGGCCGCCCACTCTGGCCGCAGGGCTGGCTGCTCGCACCAGGGGAGGGGGGGCTGGCAGGCCACAGGGAACCATGTCCACCAGGCCACGCTCACCCCAGAGGACCCTGAAAGCTCACACACACGTCCTGTGAGGCATTTTGGCAGCCTTTTTCTCCTTAGCGTCCCTTCTACCGAGAAATGAAGCAGCACCTGCGCTGCTCCCCACCGAGTCCCAGAAGATGCCACCCAAGTAGCTCTGCCTTCCCTGTTCCTTCCTCCAGCCCCCATCACGGCAGGTACTCAAAGGGGCTGGAACCCAGGTTCGTGACTGCATCACTAAACGTCCAGCGAACCGTCTGATATCTGGGTTCCTTAGGCTCAGGGGTCTGGAGCGTGGACTGATGGGACGCGAAATGTAGGAGGGTCTGAAGGAAGGACTCGTGAAACACAGATGCTGGAGCAAGGGCTTCGTAAACAAAGGCCAGCCCTACTAGACACATACACACCTTCCAGACGCTGGCAATTTAGGTAGCGGGATCACATGTCCATTTGACTTTGCTGAAGGAGCTATGATAAAAAAATCTTAATGTTAGGCATTATTTAGTGTATTTCAGCAGCACGTACCTTTAAATTCTTCCCCTTTTAGGCATTATTTCACTTACCTGATACTGAGGTTTTTATTGTGTTGAAAGCTGTTTGTTGCAATGGTCTCATACTAAATAGATGGAGAAAAGGAATTGAATTAAACCATAAAAGTTTACTTTAACTAATTTATTCCAACTGAAAATATAAGAAGACTCTGAAATAGCTCAGTGTATTTATCAGTCTTGTGTAAGGGCACAGCAAGTTGGCCAGTTCTCCAAAATGTTCTACAAGTCTGACTTCCCCACTCTCCCCAACCTCGAGAGCAAAATGAAACCCGCACTCTTACTACTGACATGACTGGTTCTGGAAAATGGAACTGTCGCTAGGAAAATGGCCATATGCAGGTGTGAAATCTACAAAATGCAGTCACGAGTGCAGGAGATACCAAGTTGTTAAACAATCAATTTTTAAAAGTCACAAATGAAGCGCCACTGTGGAAAGCCTACCTGGTTGCTTTCTAAAGTCTGTGGAAGCCTGGATCTATCTCCGCGACACGGCAGGGAGTGGGGACGGTGGCAGAGACGCCCGCCTGAGGCCAGGGGTTGGCACTCCAGCTCAGAGCCTTGCTGCGCTGCCCAGAAAGCTTCTGCCCTGGGTGCCCCATCCTGGTCAAGGGCGTGCCCCTGCCTGGTCCCCTCTTTTGTTTGATGATGTCACATGAAGGGGATGCAGCGATGTGGAGGAGGGGCACTGGGCTTTGTCCCCAGCACCCCTGCACCTCTGTCTACTCTGGCACAGGTTGGGCTGGGAACTGGGCACCTAAGGAAAAGCTCTCCCAGTCTGGGGCTCAAACTGGCACAGAGCAGGTAAAATGGGCTCGCTAACTCAGGTCTTCAAGGGCCTTCTGGGCACCCTTTCCCGCTTGCACCCCTCACCAGCTTCATTTCTCCCTACTACAGCCCTGTCCGACATATGGATGTTCATCTTCTAGCCTCACTCAAAAAAGGTAAGCTTGCTGAGGATGGGGGGCTGCCAGTTCTGCTCACTCTGAATCACCAAACTGGGAGCCGCCCTGGGAATACACGAGGTGCTCAGTACAGGCCTGAGTGGGAGCTAAGCTGGGAATACACGAGGTGCTCAATAGAGACCAGAACAGGAGCCACGCAGGGAAGACACGAGGTGCCCAATAGAGGCCTGAGTGGGAGCTGGGCAGTGAAGGACCACTGGCAGCCCGTCTTCAGGAAAAAGATAGTCTTGATGATGCCTTGATTTGGATAGTTTCGCAGACTCAGAACTGCAAGCTTGTAGACTACTCAATTCCCACTGTTAAAAGCCAGCCCACTTCTGGTATATTGTATTTTGGCAGCCAAGCTAACTAAAACAAGGGGTGACAACTGGTACCCTTGTCTTGTAGCTGATCTTAGGGGGAAAGCTTTTAGAATTTTAACCATTGTGTATGATATCTGCTGTGCATTTTTCATAAATTCCCTTTATCATGCTGAAGTTCCTTTCTATTCCTAGTTTTCCTAGTGTTTTTATCATGAAAAGACAGTGGACTTTGCCGAATGCTTTTTCTGCATCAACTGAAATGATCACATGGTTTTTTTCTCTCATCCCACAAATGCAGTATATTACATTGATTTTCTTATGTTGAAACATCCTTACCTTCTTGCAATCAATCCTATTGGGTCATTGTGTATAATCTTCTTGATAATTCTGCTAGATTTGGGTTGCCAGTTGTGCCGGTTTGTATATATGATGCCCCTCAGAAAAAGCCATATTCTTTGATGCAGTCTTGTGTGGGCAGACATATTAGTGTTGATTAGATTGTAATTCTTTGATTGGGTATTTCCATGGAGACTTCGCCTCCCAACTCTAGGTGATTTCCATGGAGGTGTGGCCCCACCCATTCGGCATGGGCCTTGATTAGTTCACTGGAGCCCTATAAAAGCTCAGACAGAAGGAGCCAGCTTGCTACAGCCAAGAGGGGCACTCTGAAGAATGCCCAGGAGCTGAGAGAGGAGCTGCAGCTGAGACAGACATTCTGCAGATGGCCACTGGAAGCTGATGCAGACATTTTGGCGAACGCCATTTTGAAATGCAACTGGGGACAAGCAGACGCCAGCCACG
>PVKY010001844.1:0-29069 GCA_004027775.1 Bradypus variegatus | reverse complement strand
AGTGTAGGAGGCTGCCAAAAGGACAGAAGATGGAAGCTTCACAGCACCATGGAAACCAGAGCAAGGAGGAAACAAAGAAACTAAGGCCAAGTGAATCTAAAGCTGCCTAACAACAGCCAATCTACCCCCAAAACCAGGCAGGAAAACCACTGGCCTTCCCAGTAGAGGGCCAAAGCAGAAGCCAACACTGTAGAAGGGGCTGAGGCATGCAATGGGCCTGGGGTCCAGGGGCCCCCTACGTTCTCCCTAGTGGTCACATCCACTCCCGCGGGCATGTGAGGGGCCAGCTGGGTAAGCCATCAGCACTGCAAACTCAAGATACTCACAAAGAATGTTTCATAATGCTCTCAAACCTCCATTCCTCCCTTCCTTGACTCAGCACACACATCCAAGCTCCTCCAAGGTGGTGACTCCCAAGAGGACAGAGAGTGACAAACTCCCAGGAAGATACCTGTGTGTGGCCCCTCAGAAACCAACGCCAGGAGCCCCCCACTTGCCAGCTGAGTGACCTACAGCAACTTACCCACCTCCATGAGCCTCAGTTCCCCCATCTAAAAAATAGAGGTCATGCCAGCCACTACTTTATAGTTCTGTTATGAGAACAGAATGGAATTAAACAACAAAATGACCCTAAAGCACTCAGCCCAGCACCCAGCCAAATAAGTCTAAAAGAGGCAGCTGAACAACTGCTACTGTCATTCACTGCTCCCTTCCCAGTCCTGAAGGGTCCTGCCCCATCACCCCTCCAATCAGCCCCTCTGGCGCAAATGAACAAATAGCATACAGAAAGGTGCTGAACCACCTCCGTCCTCAGAGAAGTGCAGGTGAAAGCAGAGGGTGACCAGCACAAGGACTGACATATAGGGCAATGGAATAGAATTGAGAGTTCAGAATTAAACCCTCACATCTACAGCCAACCGATTTCTGGTAAGGGTGCCAAGGCCACTGAGTAGGTAAAGAAGAATTTCTTCAACAAATGGTACTGGGAAGACTGGATATACACATACAACAGAATGAAAGTGGACCCCCGCCTCACACCACACATAATATTAACTCAAAATGGATCAATGACCTAAAATAAGAATTGAAACTATAAAACTCCTAGAAGACAATAAAGGGAAACATCTTTAGGACCTTGTATTAGTCAATGGATTCCTAGACTTTACAACAAAAACATGCACAACAAAAGAAACAATAAATTGACTTCATCAAAATTTAAAACTTTTGTGCATAAAAGGACATTATCAAGAAACTGAAAAGTCAAGCTACAGAATGGAAGAAAATATTTGGAAACCATATATCTGACAAAGGCTTAAGATTACAAATATATTTTAAAAACACCTCAACAACAAAAAGACAATCCAATTTAAAAATCAAAGGATTTTAAAAGGTAAAGGATTGCGCTCACTTCAGCAGCACATATACTAAAATTGGAATGATACAGAGAAGATTAGCATGGCCCCTGCGCAAGGATGACACGCAAATTCGTGAAGCATTCCATATTTTTGTGAATATATCTCAATAAAATGAATATTAAAAAAAAAAGTAAAGGATTACTTCCTAACTCATTATATGAGGCCAGCATTACTCCAATACCAAAGCCAGGTAAAGACAGCACAAGAAAAGAAAATTACAGGCCAATATCCCTTATAAATAAATATAGATGCAAAAACCCTCAACAAAATACCGACAAACTGAATCTAACAGTATGTTAAAAGGATTATAAACCATGACCAAGTGGGATTTATTCCAGTAAAGCAAGGATGGTTCAATAGAAGAAAACCAATCAGTGTAATACACCACATTAATAGCATGAAGGAAAAAAACACACCATCATCTCAATTGATGCAGAAAAGGCACTTGACAAAACCCAACATCCAAACATTCAGAAAGTAGGAACAGAAGGAAACTTTCTCAACCAGATAAAGGACATTTATGAAAAACCCACAACAAACATAATACTCAACAGTGAAAGACTAAAAGCTTCCCCCTAAGATCAGGAACAAGACAAGGATGTCCACTTTCACCACTGATATTCAACATCATACTGAAAGTTGTAGCCAGAGCAATCAGGCAAGAGAAAGAAATAAAATCCATCCCAATTGGAAAGGAAGAAGTCAAATTATCTCTATTTGCAGATGGCATGATCCTATACATAGGAAATCCCAAATAATTCACAGGAAAGCTATGAGAACTAATAAATGAATTCAGGAAAGTTGCAGGACACAAGAAAACACACAGAAGTCAGGTGGGTTTCTATACACCAGTAATGAACAATCTGAAAAAGAAATCAAGAAAACAATTCCATTTATAATGACATCTAGAAGAATAAAATATCTAGGAATAAAATTTAACCAAGGAGGTGAAAGATTTGTACACTGAAAACTATACAACATTGCTGAAAGAAATTAAAGACGACCTAAATAAATGGAAAAACATCACATAATGGAAGACTTATTATTGTTAAGATACCAATTCCACCTAAAGTGATCTACAAATTCAATGCAATCCCTATCAAAATTCCAGCAGCCTTTTTTGCAGACATGGAAAAGTTGATATTCAAGTTCATATGCAATCACAGATAGTCAAGAACAAAGTTGAAGGACTCACACCCTTTCTGATTTCAAAAGTTATTTCAAAGCTACAGTAATCAAAATAGTGTGGTACTAGCATAAGGACAGACATACAGAACAACAGAATAGAACTGAGAGTTGTGAGAAAAATATACACATCTATGGCCATTTATCAGTTATTTTTGACAAAGATGCCAAATCCCATTCAATGGGAAAGAATGGTCTCTTCAACACATGGTGCGGGGACAGCTGGCAATCCACAGACAAAAGAATGAACATGGACACCTACCTCTCACCATATACAAAAACTAATTCAAAATGTATCAACAACTGTATATAAGAGCTAAAATCATAAAACTCTTACAAGGAAGCATAAGGAAATCTCTTTAGGACCTTGCAGTAGGAAATGGATTTTTAGATTTTATACCAAAGGCACAAGCAACCAAATAAAAAATAGATAAAATGGATTTCATCAAAATTAAAAACTTTTGTGCATCAAAGCACATTATCAAGAAAGTGAAAAGACAATCTCAGAATGACAGAAAATATTTGGAAACTACGTAACTGATAAATGTTTCATATCCAGAATATATAAAGAACTCCTACAACTGACCAACAAAAAGACAAAGAACCCCATTTTTTAAAAACTAGCAAGGATTTGAATAGACATTTCTCCAAAGAAGACATTCAAATGGCCAATAATTATATGAAAACATGCTCAACATCATTAGCCATTAAAGAAATGCAAATTAAAACTACAATGAATACCTTTCACACCCACTAGGATGGCTATTATTTTAAAAACTCAAAATAAGTTTTGGCAAGGATGTGAAGAAATAAGAACCCTTGTATATTGCTGGTGGGAATGTAGAATGGTGCAACCACTATGGAAAACAGTTTGGCGGTTCCTCAAAGTTAAAAATAATTACCATATGATCCAGCAATCCCACTAGGTATATACCCAAAAGAATTGAAAGCCAAAACTCAAATAGTTATTTGCACACTGATGTTCACAGAGGCATTATTTACAATAACCAACAAGTGGAAGCAACCCAAGTGTCCATCAATGGATGAATGGATAGAGGCAACGTGGTATAGACATACTATGGACTATTATTCAGCTATAAAAAGGAATGAGGTTTTGATACCGGCTACAACATGGATGAACCTTGAAGACACATTGAGTGAAATAAACAAGACACTGAAGGACAAATATTACATGATCTAATTTACATGAAATAAATAGACTACATAAATTCATTGAAAAAAAAAAAGGGAAGTACAGGTTGCTACCCACAGCATATCCACCAGACTGGGTATAAAAGAAAAAGAGAGGAAAAGAAAACAAGACGACTGGCCAGAATGTGCTGCAAATGCAGCTTGCTCTCAGCACTGCTGGAGTGCAGGCGGGAGCCCCCACTCTGGAAAGCTGTTTGGCAACATCGTTTAATGCTGATTCTGTGCATGTCCTATGACCAGTGACTCCACTGCTGGGCCCACACCTAACAGGAATAGGTACTCTGCACCAAGAGACACACATGCACAACGTCACAGCGGCTGATGCACAACAGTCCAAACTGGGAACAACTGAATGTCTCCACAAGTAAACTAGAAAAGAAATCGCAGCATATTCCCACAATACAACAAAACAGAACAAACTGCTACTGCCCACCGCAACACGAAGGAAACTCACAACGGTGAGTGAAAGGAGACAGACATGAGTCCAGACACAAAATCCAAAGTGGGTGACGCAAACGTGTAGTGAGAGGACCAGGAGGACGGGCCCTGGGAGGAGTGGGGAGAAGGGGTGGGGGGAGGCACAGGGGCTCCTGCAGAGCTGGATAGATTCCATTTCCTGATCTGAAAATGGCTATCTGTAAAAATTCACTGAGCTGTAAACTTAGGGTTGGTGCCACTTCTGTAAGTGTTTATATTTGAATAAACAAATCTACAAAAGAAAAATTCAAGTCCTTTGAGGCAGCAGTCCCCTCCTCGAACATTATCAGACAGGTGTACACCAGGATCGTCAGAACCGTCCGGGACTGTGAAAACCCCAGATCAACCTCCCAGCACTCAGGAGCGGGCACCAGCACACAGCCACTGAGAACAGTGACGGAGACCACTGAGTAACGAACAGTGGGCAGCACAACAGCGTGCCTGGAGTCACCGTACTCTTCCTAATAAGCAATGTTTGTGCACAGCTGTGACAAAAGGACAAAAGGAGCTGACCCCATAATGGTACCTGATCATTAATTTAGCAGAGCAGAGCAGGCAGGAGTGGTCTCCATAACTACATGCCCCTCTCAGGCCTGTGCTGGACCAATGCCTTGTCCCCCAAAAACCTCAAACTCCAAGAAATGCTCATTCAACGACTGACCTGGGGGGCATGCCCCCCCCCACTCACCTGAGCTGTCGATTCGCAGTCGTTCTTTCCCCTCAGCACCTTGCGTGTCCAGGACCCACGGCTCGTCCCCTCGCTCCAAATGCGAGATCACTGCAGGTTTAGGACCTGCGAGTCCTGCTCCTGGGAAGCAGACAAGGTCTGGGGGTTGGTACCAAGGACACGTGGCTGAACCAAGCACAGTCCAGTGAAGAGGTCTGCAAATGGCAGCGGACAGGGGAAGCCCAGGCACAGAGTGGCGATGCCATGGGAAGACCCAGGAAGTCTGGACACCTTCTAGAGGGGCTCGAGACTGGGCTCGGGATGATCACAAAGAGGAAGGTCTGAGAACAAGGCATAAGAGCCCAGGGTAGATCCCCAGGAGAGGGAAGCAAATTCTTCCAGGAGCTGAGAGGAAAGGGGGTCTGACTCAGGGAGGGCTCCCAGCCTTTGTGCTGACCAGGCCTGCCCAGGACCAAGGTCAGAATCGCCAGTCTCTGGGCCCAGGTGATGGGGAGCCTCTGAGCCCAGCCTCAGCTGAGCCTCAGTCCCCAGGGCTATGCAGGGAGCTGAGTCCTGGAGAAGGGCCTTACCCAGAGAGACCAGGTTCCTATAGGTCTCCAGCATCACGTCCCTGTAGAGGCCCCGCTGAGGAGGGCCCAGACAGCCCCACTCCTCCCGGGAGAGGAGCACAGCCACATCCTCGAAGGTCACCAAGGCCTGGAATGACAGAATCCTGCTGGAAGCCTGGGGTCAGGCCCAGGTGGGTCCCTGGAGCAGAGTGGCCAGAGGCGGTGGGCCGGGAGCAGCTGCACAGGGGCACCTTGCAGACACGACACTCGCCATGGCCCAGGGGTAACCTGACCCTCCTGCTGCTGAGCCAGGCTGGGTCCACACAGAGGCTGGCTTGGGAGTGGGTGGGGAAGACCCAGGGTCGCCCCAGAGCTGAGATGCTGAGACCTCACACCTCCCAGGGAGGACAAATGCTCACCTGGGGCCGGGCAGACGGGAGTTCGGCTGCCATTGCCCCGTGCCCTGGGCTTCCCGTGGGTGGTGGGCAGGACCCAGTCACTCAGGTGCTGAGGGGAGAGAAAGGAACGCATGGTGGCCCAACCTGGCCTCCCTGGTCCATGGCTTGGCCCCCTTGTGCGGCTGTAAACGGCCCTGCCCATCGCTGGCCCCTCCTGTTACGACTGACCCTGGGCCCATCTCCCTGCCACTGCTGCTCCCAGTGCCCTTCCCACCGTGGGCACCCAGGTCCCCCAGGCACAGGACACTCTGCTCCCTGCCTCAGGCTTCCCCTCCCAGCCCCACTACTCATGGGGCGACCCCACAGGCTGCCCCACCTCCTCCCGGCAGGTGAAGACGGTAACCCATTCAGGAAGATATAAAAAGCAGAGTAGTATCAACAAGTCCAAATGTCTGAGTAGTGGAAGATATTTAAAACGATTAAACTCACCTATTAGAAGCACAAGACTTTCAGATACACAAAATGCAGCTATTTGACCTAAAATATAACAACACAGAAAAGCTGAATATGAGTAAACAGAGAGAGCAGACACACAAATAAAGCCGTTGCAGCTACATACCTTTTCTTGTATTCTTTAAGCTTTTTATCATTATGACATTTTTGCAGAAAGAGACAAATCCTAAGGGTACAGTTTGAAGGACAATCACAAATAGCACGCATCTTCAGCACTCACATCAAGAAAGAGAACAGGCTCAGCTCGCAGACAGCCTGAAGCCCCTGCACCCTCAAGGCAAGCCCCCAGCACACCAGCTGTGCCTATTCTGAACTTCATGCAGAGGGTTATGCCGTCCACACTCTCTACCGCTCAGCATGGTGTTTGTGAATTTCAGACACATTGCGGCATGTGGTTTAGCAATACCAATCAAAACAGAATTTAAGCAAAAATCATTAATAGGAATAAAGACAGACATTCCATGTAGATAAAAGGAGAAATCCACCAAAAAGCTATAAAACTTATGAACATGAATGTACCTAACAACAAACCCTCAAAATGTATAAAGCCAAAGCTAACTGAACTTCCAAAGGAACTGGCAAATCCTCCTCTGGAATGAGGGACTGTTACCACTTCCCTCAGAAATGAGTGGATTGAGTAGCAAATCCTGCACTTAAAATACGGAGAACACACATTTTTTCAAGATGCTCACTGAATATTACATAAAGTAACCACGTACCATGCAACAAAGGAAATTGCAACAAATTCCCAAGGGTAATTTCATTTGGTAAAACATTCTCTAACCACAGTACTGTCATAGTAGAAATATATGACATGAAAAGTACCCCTACCACAAAACAAAGAAATGGAAACTAATGTGAAAATGGAACGAAGTCTACTTGAGGGAAAATTTATAGCCTTACTGCAAGAATTTTAATGACAGACTGAAAAAAAACAAAATGATCTAAACATTTGACAAGAAACTAGAAACAGAAAAGGAAGATAATACAAGGGAAGAAGATGAAAAAAATAAAAACAATTTAAAGAAAGATAATCTGAACACTGGTTCTTAGAAAATGCTAATAGAGTATACAAACATTTGGCAAGTCCAAGCAAGGGGGAAAAGAGTTGGCAAAGCAAATACTATTAAGAACAGAAAAGGGGACCTGACTTTAGGTACCATAAAGCCCTGAAGCTCCGATGTGGCCCAGGGCCCCCCAGGGCTCTGTGCGCTGGGGCCTGTTTTCCTAGTTAACATGTTGCTGCTCCTTCACCCTTGCTCTCTCACAGCTACACAGTGGAGCTCCCAAAAGCTCCGCGACACATGATGGCGCTGAACAGACTGTGTGGTTTGCTCTTGGGTTTTAAAATTTTCTGTCTTCAAAAGGGGAAAGAGAAATGAAACAAAATAAAGTTTCAGGGGCTGGGAGATTTCAAATGGAGTCGAGAGGTCACTCTGGAGGGCATTCTTACGCAGTATATAGATATCCCTTTTTAGGGTTTAGTGTGTTGGAACAGCTAGAAGGAAATACCTGAAACTGTTGAACTGCAACCCAGTAGCCGTGATCCTTGAAGATGATCATGTAACCACATAGCTTATACGGTGTGACCATGTGATTAGGAAAACCTTGTGACTCACACTCCCTTTATCCAGTGTATGGGCAGATGAGCAGAGAAATAGGGACAAAATATAAATGAATAATAGGAGAGGATGGGGGTATGGGATGTTTTGGGCGTTCTTTTTTGCTTTTCTTTTTCCTTTTATTCTTATTTTTATATTGGGTGTGGGGGAGTAATGAATGTTTTCAAGGGCTGATTGTGGTGATCAATGCACAACTATATAATGATACTCTGAACAACTGATTGTACACTGTGGATGATGTATGGTATGTGAATATATCTCAATAAAATTGCAGAGGGGGGAAGGGTTCATGGGCAAAACCATTAAAAAAACACACAAAAAAATTTCTATCTTAATTTCTAATATACTAAATCTTGACAGATACAACACACATGAAGAAAAGCTCTTTGGGCCCCTTGCTGTTCCAATTTGCTAATGCTGCCAGAATGCAAAATACCAGAGATGGACTGGCTTTTATAAAGGGGGTTTATTTGGTTACACAGTTACAGTCCTAAGGCTATAAAGTGTCCTTCAACAAAGGGTACCTTCACTGGAGAAAGGCCATTGGCATCTGGGAAACCTCTGTTAGCTGGGAAGACACGTGGCTGGCGTCTGCTTGACCCCAGGTTGCGTTTCAAAATGGCATTCTCCAAAGTGTCTGCATCAGCTTCCAATGGCCACTCTCAAAATGTCTCTCAACTCCCAGCCAGCTGTGAGCTCCTTATGTCTGAGCTTATTTAGTGCTCCAGTGAACTAATCAAGGCCCACAATGAATGGGCAGGGTCACACCTCCATGGAAATTATCCAGTCAGAGTTATCACCCACAGTTGGGTGGGACACATCTCCACGGACACTGAACCAGTAGGTTCCAACCCAATCCACACTAATACGTCTGCCCTCACAAGACTGCATGAAAGAATATGGCTTTTTCTGAGGGACATAAATATACAAACAACACACTTGCTAACAGTGTATTGGGGTCCTAAGAACCCATTACACAGAGACTTAAAAACAATAATACTATAAATAACAATAAAAACAATTTAAATTAGGTAACATAGACAATAGACCCAGGAATAAATAAAAAGCTGACTAGATCAATAACCATGAAATAAATTGAATTAGTAAAAGATCTCCCCGAGCTAAGAGGTAGAAAGTCCAAATAATTTTATGGGGGAGATTTTACAAATCTTCAATAAATATAATCCTATCTTTATTCAAGTTGTTCCAGAACAAAAACAAAATAACAAATGCTTCCCGATTCGTTTTCTGATGTTAATAAAACTAGACAAGGAAAATACAGGAATTTAGAAGCCAACCTCATTTGATGAACATAGATGTAAAAATCCTTAATAAAACATTAGCATATAACAATGTAGCTTATGAGGGGTGACAATGTGATTGGGAAAGCCACGTGGGTCACACTCCCCTTTGTCCAGTGTATGGATGGATGAGTAGAAAAACGGGGGCAGAAACACAAAACAAAACAAAACTAAACTAAAGGAAGAATGGGGGGGTCACAATTTGGGTGTTCTGTTTTTACTCTTGTTTTTTTTTTTATTCTTGCTTTCACTTTTCTTGGTACAAGGAAAATGTTTTAAAAAAATGAATAACTATATGATGGTAATGTGATCAATGGATTGTATACTTTGGATGATTGTATGGTATGTGAAAAAAAGCTTAATAAAAAAACATAAGCAATTCAAATACAGAAATGTAATTTACCATGTATATAGAGACTAAAAATGAACTGACATCCACTATCTAAAAATCTTAAACTAGGAATAGAAAGTTACCTTCTTAGTTTGATAAAGGCTATTGTCAGAAATCAATACTAAACATCAAATTGGATGGTGACATATTAGAAGCATTCCCACAGGAGTCACGGATAAGACAGACTCCCCTCCCTGCTGCTGGTCTGCTCTAACCAACAATCCAAACAAATGCAGTAAGACACCAAAAATGACATATGAGGTGTAGGGAAGAGACAAAATAGCCATTATTTGAGAATAATAAGATTGTCTACATAGAAAATCCAAGAGTATCAACCCATTATTGGGATGATAAGAGTTCAACAGGATTTCCATGTACAAGGTCAACAATGAATAATCAATACTGCTTCAATATACTAGCAATGCACAACCAAAAAATGGCATTCATAACAGCAACAAAAACTATATGGTATCTCACAAAAAATATGCAAGTACTTTATAGACAATTATAAAACTGTATTGAAAGGCTTTAGAAAGACCTTAATAAATGGAGAAACAGCAGTATTCAATGATGTGAGGACCCAGTATCACAAAGATGTCAACTCTCCCTAAATTAGTCTATTAATTCAGTGCAATTACAATCAAAATTTCAAGAAGACATACGAAACTTGCCCAAAATGACTCCCAATATCACATGAAAGAAAAATGATTCAACAAAGACAATGCCAAAAACTGAACTAAAGGAAGCAGGGGATTGCACTACCAGAAATCAAGGCTTGTAATAAGGCTATGGTGATGAAAAGAGAAGCACTGGCCTAGGGAAAAAGGATAATGGAACAGGGTCATCCATGATGACATATCCACAATGTTAGTGGCAATTTTCAATAAATGATATTCATACGACTTGTATTCCATAGGAAAAATAAAATAAAATTAGATCCCTGCCTCCTACAGTAAGCAAAATTAGATTTCAAGTAGGTTAAAGACCTAAATGTTAAAAAAAAGTCTGCAATTATTATAAGAAAATAATGTATTAAAAGTACAGTCCATAAAGGAAAAGGTTGTTTGATGCCATCAAAAATTTTGTTTTGAAAATCCTGTAAAAGTCACAACAAAGTTAAAAAGTGTAGAGTGAAAGAAGATATCTGCAACATGTAACAGAATATATAATGAATACAAAAAAATGAAGAAAAAGACAAATTACTCAAAAAAAAAAAGACAAAGGATATGAACTGGCAAATCATATATAAAGAAATCCAGTGTCCAACAAACATCATAAAAGATTTTCCATGTCATTATGAATTAGAGAAAAGCAAGTTAAAATCGTGTTGTAGGCCTTCTTTCCCCAGAGACTGAATATTGTCGAGAACAAGAGGAAACATGAAGACTGTCAGAATGCAACCAGTCACCCTAGAAATCCGTTTGCAGCCCCGGTGGAGCTGAAACCCCGCATACTTCTGACTCAGGAATCCTATTTCTAGGTATGTGCCCTATAGGAATGCCTGCTAAAGCAAACAAGGAGACACACGAGACGGTCGTGGCATATCCGACGTACAAGAAGAAAAAGAAACCACCTCAGGGTCCGTTGTCAGAATAAGGGGCAAGTGAACTGGAGTCACAGGGATCCAAAGGAATGAACACATCAATGTCAAGAACAGGAGGTTGAACAGAAACGCTAAGTGTGGATTTTTTAAAGACAAAAACAAAGGTGTAAGAAAGTGAGCTGAAAGGATATTGGTCCGAGTAGGGGGGGTTATCTCTGGGGAGGCAAATGGGACCTGAGTCAACTTACCAGTAATTGTTTTTTCTCTAGAAAAACAAAATAAACAAAAAGAAAGGCTTGAAACAAATGTGGCAAAATGGGAACTCATTTTCCCGTGTTTGTTCACTTGGTCTCAGTATTTCACTTTTTAAATAAAATATTCTTTAAATACTTAAAAAAATTTTATATTAAAACCCCCAAAACCACGGGGCAAATAAAATTTCGGACCTTGGAAGAAGGCCCCAAGGGAAGAACCAAACGTGCCGCCGGGCTGCGGGGCGGGCAGGCTCGGAGGGCGGAGGCGGCACCCGCCGGGCCGCACTTTGAGGAATCTGACTGCTCGAGGCACGCAGAGGGGCAGCACCTGCAAGGGGCGCGGGGGCACAGAGAGTGTGTCGGTGTGTGTGCCGGTGTGCGTGAGCGTGCGTGGGTGTACGTGCGCGTGTGGGCTGCGACAACCAGCCCGAGGCAGGTGAGCGAGAGAAAAGCCGGGATGGGGGCTGTCCTGGGAACCCCCGGAACAGGGAGGAGTCCGGAGAGCCTGGGGGCGGCTAGGGACCGGAACACAACAGACGCTGGACCCGCGGGCGACGGGAAGCCGAGCTCTTTCTACGGACAGGCTACCGGAGGCGCCCCCGGCCCGGTCGGGCCCACACTCACCTGAGCGCCGCAAAGGAACGGCCGCCCGCCCAGGCCCCGCCTGCCCCGCCAATCGGAACCTGGCCGGAAGTGAGGTAAGGCCGAGCCCCCGTCCTGACAGGAGCCACCCGAGCCGCTCTGGGCCGCGGGAGGACTCAGCATCTCGATGGTTGGCCTGACATGCTCTTGGTTTGTCCTCGGGGAAAGGTCAAGAGCAATGCCGTGTAAGTCGGGACCGCTGCCACCAGGTGCAGTCTAGCCAGGACCCCGAGACCTCTGAACAGAGGCCACAGAGGCTTTGGTGGCCAACTTGAAGATGAGCAAATTACAGTAATTCTTTTTTGGGGACAATTTCTCCTTGATGAGCAATTGAAGGCACAGACTAACGAACAGTCCCTTGCCTTTACTGGGAAAGGCCGCAGAAACCCCACCCTTCAAGACCACGTGCTCACCCAGGAGAAGCGAAAGAGGCTCTGGTCCACAAACCCTGCTTTTGGGTTTAATCCATTGCCTCCCACCCCACCCGTGAAAAGGCCTTTAAGGGAGCGCTGTGCACCCGTGAGAGCTCAGGTCTATCCCCGGCTGTCTCGCCTCCAGTGCCTCCAGGGTGTCCCCTCAGCCCTGTGATGCCAAACAGGCCAGCCCCTGAATCCAGCCAGAGGATCCTGCTAGCTGGTGGCTGGGAGGTTTCACCACGCCACCCCGGACTAGCCACAGGGCCACACTGAGGGGTGGTGTCCAGCTCTGCAGAGGGAGTGCTGGGCCAAACCCAGCTGACCCTCCCAGGGTTGTTTTCAGCAACCCTAATCGGGGAAGAGTTGATACCCATGGTCTTGGAGTAAGTCTGAATGTTGACCTGTCAAATATCCAAGGAGCAAGACATACAAGACAGTTTTGTAGATAGTAGATAATAAACTGAACAAAGATACTGAAAAAAGCAATCCAAAACATTAGTGGTGGCCACCCGGGGATTATGTGGGGTTGTTTTCCTCTGTGAACTTTTCCATATTTTCCAAAATGTGAAAATCCAGGTTTTATAGGCACTGGAGCTTACAAAATTATGAAAACACACACACAGCTGGAGGAAGCTCAAGTTCCTTAGCCACTCAATGAATTCATGAGCCAGAATGAGCATGAGCTTTACATCCCGAGGGGAAAGTAATCATAAATGCCCTTTCACCTGTATTTTCCTCCACCTGAAGGTGCAAGGCAAACCTCCATAGGTGCGCAGTCTGCTGCATCCCATCCCACATCCACTGAGGCGGCTCCTGGCTCTGCCTCAGCCTCCTTGTGCATCTGGGTTGCTCCTGGAGCAAGTCCTCCCTGATGGCTGTCGCTTGCCCAAGTCCCCAGCCCACTTTGCCCAGAGGGAGAGAAACAATGGCAGGCCATGGCTGAGGCAACCCAGTCTAGAGCTTCCCCCACAACACACAATTTGGCAGATGACTCTCCTGCCTTTACTTCCAAACCCAAATGACGGGGCAGCCCTGGTCAGGATGAGGTCCCAGCCCTGCTTGGTCACCACCGCCTGGGGTGGGCTGAGAGCCCAGGGGCAGGGGCAGGTGGGGACCCCACCAGCAGGACAGCAAGATTGGAGCCAGAACCACCAGGGACAAGGTATGTACCATTCATGGCAAGGAACCCTGAGAGCAAAGAGCCCACCTGGTACCACATAAAGGCCCTGTCCACCTGCCAAGGACCTGCCTGTTACTGCACATCCCAGAAACATCCCCGACACTGGTCCTCATGCATGATCAGGCTGGTGCAGTGGCCTGGTCGCAGGGACCCTGCCAGGAAGGGCCTCTCCAGCTTGCACATCCTCCACGGGCTGGGTGCCAGCAAGGCCAGGTGAGTGGACCCTGCTGTTGGCAATTTACTCCTTTCCAGAGCTGTCCATAATGCTAAGGGTACCTGCAGCTGTGGTGGAATCTGGGGTTTCAGGCAGGCAGGTAACCCTCAAGACTTCATCCTTTTGTTTGTTCAACAAGCAGTCAGGGGATCCCAGCATGTTTGGGGGGCCTGGAAACCCCCATAACCATAATTACCGACTTGAAATTCATGTATTAGGCTTGCAGAAGAGGCCCAACCTAGAGAGGAGGGTACACAGGACTGGGACTCAACATGGCAGTGACCACTGACCCCACCACACCCAGCATGGGGGACCAGCTCTGTGCAGCCACTCGTGGTGGCCAGCAGTAGTGGAGAGGCAGACCAAGGCCTGACCTTCCTTGCTGTAATAAGATGTCCCACTTTGCTCTCAAGTGATGCACCTTCAGGTGGTGACCTTGCAGGAACACCTGAGAAGTAGGCACACAATCTGGAGGGCTGGGAAATGAGTGCTGAGCCTGGGCAATGGGAAGCTGAGCCAACCCAGACAACTTACAGACCCAGAGTCCTGTGGTGCCAGGCCCGGGGTGCTGCATCCTCGGCCTCCAATCCCACCAAGCAAGATAGCCTCTAGCCCTTCAGCTGTGGACATTCCAACCTCCCACCTCCGGGCATCTCCCACATCTTCTCACTGCACATGACCTCCATGGGCCACCCAGCAGGACCTTCCCTCTGACACCGCAGGCATGCACCGCTCACAGCTCAGTGGGAGAATCATCTTTATTAAAGCCATCGGCCCTAGTTTTCTTTCTCCTGCACAGTCTTGGTTCCCCGGAGTCGCCCAGTCCGACGGGCAGCGATGAGACCCACTTTGCGGCCAGCAGGGGCATCTCTGCGGATGGTGGAGGGCTTGCCAATGTGCTGGTGGTTGCCACCTCCGAAGGGATGTTCTACAGGCTGCAGGCAGAGGGCAGTGGCATTAGTGGGGGGTGACTCCACCTGCCAAGGACCCAGGGGCCCCCAGGATTATCAGTGGCTGAGAGGCAGGACAGACTGGTCTGAGACATACAAACCATCACCTATGGCTTCCAGCTACAGATCATTCACGTTCCATGAGTAGAAGGTGCCTGTACCCCGTATTACCTCAAACCCCACTGCTGGGCTACTTACGTTCATGGCCACACCTCGGACACGAGGCCAGCAATTCCTCTTTGCCTTGTACTTGTGGTAAGCACGGCCAGCCTTCAGGATGGGTTTGTCAATGCGGCCACCCCCAGCCACCACACCTGAAGAGAGAGCAGGCACTCAGGTCCCTCCCCATTATCCAGAGCTCCCCAGCTGGGTCCTTGCCCACCAATGCCTAACCCCTGCCCAAAATACACTGTTCCCCAAGCGCCTCAGTGGTAAGCTGTCATGTTTTCCTGAGCAACCATGCCAGGCCCTCACTCCATCATCCTTGGTGCTGAATGGACTCCAAAGCACCTCAGGAGAGCTTTCATTCTCAGCACTCCCTTAGTCATTTCAGACTCTAAGTCACTCAACTTCCAAATCCCCCACAGGGCAGCTGTCCCGGGCCTGCCACAACTCGACCATAGCTTTGCTCATTCAGAGCCTCCTCTCGACAGGGTTGGGGAGCCACAGGAATTTGAAAGCATTGCCCAACAACAGCAAGGTGAACAGACAATCCTCAGTTCAAATCCTGGTTTTCCTACTTACTTGTAGAGCAACTCACAACCTTTGACCCTGTTTTCTCTGAAAAAGCTGTTCACTAGCTGGATGCAATTGCAGGAAACACGTCAAGGTGCAGACATGCGTGTAACAACTCAACCACAAAGCGGTTAATTCCACTGTCTAATCCAACTCCAAAGAATGGGAAGCAGCTACTACTGTGCCCACTTCCCAGACAAGATGACTGATTCCACTAGTGCTCAGTCACAGAGCCCACAGACAAGAGAAACGGGACTCACAAAGTGGCGGTCACATGGATTCCAGGGCCCAGATCTAGCCACCAATTTATGCGGAGGCTCCCGGTCTGCGCACCCACCAGCCATCACTCACCAACCACAGCTCTGTTCGCTGAGGAAATGACCTTCTTGGAGCCTGAGGGCAGCTTCACCCGGGTCTTCTTGGTCTCAGGGTTGTGGGAGATGACAGTGGCATAGTTCCCGGAGGCCCGGGCTAGTTTGCCCCGGTCACCAGGCTTCTCCTCCAAGCAACACACGATGGTACCCTCGGGCATGGTGCCCACGGGGAGGACATTACCGATGTTGAGCTGAGCTGCACGGGAAGAAGCACCGGGTGGTCACGGCAGCACGATAACCCATCTTAACGCCCGAAGAGCAAGGAAAGCAATGCAAATGTACACGCTCTAGGTGGATGTCCAGGAAAGCACACAACGCCCAGTCGGCTAGAGCTCTCCGGGTACATCCTTTGCCCAAGAGGGTCTCCCCGGGTGAGGCTTGTGCCCGGAATGCTCCTCCCCCCGGCTTAGGGAGTTAAGCTCCCGAGGCAGCCCCCAGGGCCCCGACGCTCAACCCTTCCTTCGCCTTCACCACTCACCCTTCTTGCCGCAGTACACGAACTGGCCCGTGTGGATGCCCTCGGCGGCGATGAACAGCTCCGTCCGCTTCTTAAACCGATATGGGTCCCGGAAGACCACCTTGGCGAGAGGTGCGCCGCGGCCCGGGTCGTGGATGATGTCCTGCGGGCCCAGGCGTTGTGAGCGCGAGGCCCCGGCGCGGCGGCCCGTCCCCGCCGCCCACCCGGCCGCGGCCGCCGCCCAGCACCTTCACGATGCCCTTAATGTAGCCGTGCCGCTCGGCGAAGTCCACGGCGCGCAGGCGCGCGGCGCCCTTACGGTGCTTCACGTGCGCTCGGAACACGGAGCCCGCGCCCTTCCTCTGCCCACGGATCACGCGGCCCATGGCGGCGGGCCTGGAGGGAAGGGGGCTCACCGTCAGCTCGCGGGAGGGCTGGGCACCCCCGCCAGTCCGGCTCCCCACATCCCTCGGCTCCTCCGCGCCTCCAGCCCCAAGCGTGCACCGCGGAGCCCTCTTAAGAGAATCGGTCTGGACCCTCCCGGGCCCGGTCCCGGGTCCCGGGCGCGGCGGACGGCGGCGGATGGCGGCGGATGGCGGCGGATGGCCGCGGATACTGGCGGGGCCCCAGCGCAACCAACACGTCCTACCTGTTAACAAGCACGGCCGAAAAAGGAAACGGGACGCCCGCGAGCCGCCTTATCTTCCGGGGCGGGGTTCTCGAGTCGCTTTACCTTCCGGGGCGGGCGCTGCGGCCCGCCGTCGAGCGGTGCACGCTGGGAATTGTAGTCCTCCGCGGCCGTCCCGACGCCCTCCCTGGCCTGCTGTGGTCGCCCCGCAGGCGCCCTGGGGCGGCCGAGCTTGTGGAACTGAGGGTTTCTCCGGCATGGGGTCCTTCTGGGGCGGGTCCCGAGAGGATGGGGGCGCCCTGACCCTCATGGAGTCCTCCGGCAGGCTCCATTTAGCGTCTGAGGCGGCACCGAGAGGTCGAATGACTTACTCAGGGTCACGGATCTCCAGGGAGGGGCCCCATTGTGGGGTGAGGGGCTCCCGCCGGTGCACCTCAGGGCAGAGGGAACTGGAGGAGACAGGAACACCGACCCAGCCAACGTGGTGGCTTGCAGAGTGAGAGAGCACGGGGGACGGGGCGACCAATGTCAAATGTCCGTCTCTCGCCAGAACCACCGCTCCGCAGACGTGCACCTTTGTCCGCTGCTGGGTCCTCGTAGAGGTTGGCGTTAGGCACAACTCCCCACCCCCAACATAAACCCCCTGACATCACCCCTTATCTTATCCTAAAGACCCCTGACTTCAACTTCTTATCCTACCCTGAGCAAACCAATCCCCCGACTCAGCTCCTTACTTCTCTATCTAACCCACCAACAGTTATTCCCCCCAACCCCCTCCCAAAAAGCTATAAAGCCGCACTCCCACCTTTGTTCGGGGCTTTTGTAATAAAACTTTATTCTCCAATTGAGCTTTGATCTCTTCTTTTAACCATCAAAAACCTAACAGCAGGAGCGGCCAGCCTAGGTGTGGGCCACAGGGAGAGGAGCTCAGGGGTCCCCATCTTTGCCAGGAGCGACCAGGGAGGCACAGCTTACCGTCAGGGAGATATGCCTGGGGTGGGTGGGGGTCGAAGTGGGAGCGGGGGAAACAGGAGGAGAGATGTTCAGGAGTCACAGCTGGGCCAAGGTGACACGCCCAGGAGGACCTGCAGGCAGGTGGAGGACGGAAAGCCTTGCAGGACACCAGGTGGACAGAACCAGGGGCCACAGAGGCTGGGAGGGAGGGATTGGTGGAGTCACGCTGGCAAAGGACGAGTGGAGGGAGACTGGACTGGTGACCACGAAGTGAGGGAACAAGAGTGACCAGAGCCGAGTCTGGGAGAGAGGTGGGTGGGGAGGAACGTCGGGAGGTTCTGAGAATTGGGGTTACTGGGGATGAACTGTAGGGATTAGAGCCTGGAGATGAAAAGTGAGCCTGAATGTGGAGGAGAGGAATGTCTAGCAGGACGCATACCACCACATAGGGGCGACTTTCTGAAGCACACATGGGGGTTCATCCCGGAGAGGGTCACATTAGCCAGGAGAGGTGGGGGGATCCTTGTCTAAATGAGAAAAGTCAGCGGGTATGGACAGAGAGAGCTGCCTTAACCAGGGCTCTGGGTATTCAGGTGGGGCCATGAGGGGAGACACTGGGAGGGAGGGAGGTGAGGGCAGGTCCCAGGGGTGTGGAGATCCAAGCTTGCAGTCAGAACTGTGACTGCAGGACTCTACCCTGCAGGGTCAGAGACCCCCCGAGCTGGGTGTAGGTTGACATCACAAGGAGGTGACAGGAACAGGGAGGAAGGGGAGCCAGGTGGCCAGGTGCTAAAATCACAATGGAGCAGAGGGGCCTTGTGTATGAGACCCCTTCAAGAGGTGATGGGTGAGCTCCACAAGCTTCACAGCCCATGGCAATGCTGGGGGCTTGTTCTGGTTAGCTAATGCTACTGTTAGGCAAAGTCCGAGAAATGGGTTGGCTTTTATAAAAGGGGGTTTATTTGGTTACACTGTTACAGTCTTAAGGCCTTAAAGTGTCCAAGGTAACGTGTCAACAATTGGGTACCTGTACTAGAGGATGGCTATTGGTGTCTGGAAAACCTCAGATAGCTGGGAAGGCACATGGCTGGCATCTGCTCTGGATTCTGGTTTCAAAACGGCTTTCTTCCAGGACGTTCCTCTCTAGGCTGCAGCTCCTCAGAAATGTCACTCTTAGTTGCTCTTGGGGTGTTTGTCCTCAATTAGTTTCTCTGGAGCAGAAATTTGCTTTCAAAGGCCATCTCTAAAATGTCTCTGTAAGTTGCAACTCGTCTCTCAGCTCTTGTGCATTCTTCAAAGTGTCCCTCTTGGCTGTAGCCAGCTTGCTCCTGTCTGAGCTCATACAGTGCTCTAGTAAACTAATCAAGGCACATGCTGAATGGGTGGGGCCGCATGTCCATGGAAACTATGCCAGTTTGAATGTATTATATCCCCCAAATGCCATTATCTTTGATGCAATCTTGTGGGGCAGACATTTTAGTGCTGATTAGATTGGAATTCTTTGAGTGTTTCCATGGAATGTGCCCCACCCAACTGTAGGTGATAACTGATTAGATATTTCCACAGAGGCATGGCTCCACAGATTCAGGGTGGGCCTTGATCAGTGGAGCTATATAAATGAGCCAACAGGCAGAGGGAACACAGTGCAGCTGTGAGTGATGTTTTGAAGAGAAGCTACAGCCAAGAGGGACACTTTGAAGAAAGCACAGGAGCTGCAGATGAGAGACAGTTTGAAAATGTCTGTTGAAAACAGACTCTTGCTCCAGAGAAGCTGAGAGGGGACAAATATCCCAAGTACAAATAAAAGTGACATTTTTGAGGAACTGCAGCCTAGAGAGGAACGTCCTGGGAGAAAGCCAGTTTGAAACCAGGACTTTGGAGCAGACACCAGCCATGTGCCTTCCCAGCTAACAGAGGTCTTCCGGACACCATTGGCCATCCTCCAGTGAAGGTACCTGATTGCTGATGTGTTACCTTGGACACTTTATGGCCTTAAGACTGTAACTCTGTAACCAAATAACCCCCCCTTTTTTAAAAGCCAGTACATCTCTGGTGTTTTGCATTCTGGCAGCATTAGCAAACTAGAACAGAAACTATCCAATCAGAGTTATTACCTACAGTTGGGTGGGTTGCATTTCCATGGAAACACTCAATCAAAGAATTACAACCTAGTCAACACTAATACATCTGCCCACACAAAACTGCATCAAAGATAATGGTGTTCTGGGGGACATAATACATTCAAACTGGTACAGGGCTCAGGAGCTTCAGGGCAGGGCTGGACCTCCTTGGGGTGGGGTAAGGGGTTCTGGAGCCAGCTGGCAATAGACCCCAAGGTCCAGAGGGACAGAGCTGGGAACTGTGCTTGGAGACGTGGACTATAGGGTCCTTGAGATGGTCCTATGGGTCCCCAGAATGGGATGCGACTGGTTGGGAGGCAGCCAGGCCCCCACTCTAGGCCCTGGGATGCAGCTAGAAGCTGGCAGGCCAGGCCCACCTCAGGGCATGCATCCAGGGCCTTGCTGACACTGAATTAGGTCAGGAACCAGATGAGCCCCTTAAATGGTCAATGTCACGGTCTATGGTGAGACCAGGATGCCCTGCTCCCATGGGGCCTTGCTTCCCAGGGTGTCTGTGTCCTCAGCCTGTGAGTCAGGCTCACCCAGAGGTGGCAGCTGTGGCCTCAGAGGTGCAGTCACTCACACAAGGTCAGGGGTCCTGGCCAGTGCCCTCCCCGCCATGTTGCTGAGAGCTGTGGCTCAGCTCCTTAGCTCCCTGTGAGGCCCCAGCACATGCTCGCTTCCCTCCAGACCTTTGTCTGTGCAGCTCCTGCCATCTGAGGTTGCCCTCCCCTCTGTCTTTGCCCAGGTCCTCCAGGAAGCCATTTGACCCTCCCTCACGTCTGCATTGTGTGCCTCCATGTGCTTCCCCATCCAAACAGGGCCAGCACTGTATTCAAGCACTCCATGCCCTGTCCAGCTCCGCCCGGGACCCGGCTGCATCCTGGCACAGCTAACCAGGTTATTTGTTGACAGAAATTTGATATCTGTTGACTGAAAGAGCAGGACCCCAGGGAGGGAGGTGGAACCCATCAAGGGGCACAGGAGCTGTCCTGGGTGCACGGAGGGGCATGTCCGAGGTGACCAGAGCTGGCACCCAGAGCACCCTCACTGAGGCACCATCCCTGGTCCCTGACTCCCACGGGGAGGCCACATCAAGCTGCTCTGCGGGAAACTCTCTACGCAGTGGCGGCTTTGCATGCCAGCCAAGCTGCCCAAGACCAGGACACCACACCGTTGGAAACACACAGCAAGAAGGGGAAAGATACGGGCAGATCACCACACAGGACTGGTGCCAGAAGTGGGAGGGTCCCCCGAGCTGAATCCTGGTTAGGGGAGTTCCGTTTGTCCTGCTTCAGCCTTTCCCGCTTGGTGGGTGGGGAGGACCAGAGCTGAGGCATGAGCAAGAGGGCGCAGCACAGACAGGGCTGTCTGGGGCCAGCCTCACACCCCAGTGGCGTTGCTCAGTAAGGTTGGTTTTGGCTCCTTTTCCGGTAGTAGTAACAGTTACCACAGCAGCCAGTGGTGTTTAATAATTCATGCTTCCTTGGATTTGTTAACCACAGAAACAGTATTAATACTTTTATTTGCTCAGCCAATCTGTCGAACATGCACTGCAGGCAGGGAATTCCGTGTGGGTGTGTGACCGGCCACTCCCAACATCTTGTCTGTCTTGAGGCTGAAGAAAACTGAAGAACATGGTCCACTGGGTGTTCACTTCAGTAACTTTCATGCAACTCTGTTGCATTTCTCTGATTCTGAGATTCATGTTTTTACATCTCTGTTATTGGGACTAATCTCTTAAATCCATCAACTGGGTTTTTAATTTCAATTCTATTTCCCAGTTCATTTGGTTCTTTCTCAAACTGAGTTGTTCTTTTCTCAGATGTTCCAGACTCTTCTTGAAGTATACGGAACATACTTACATGACGCTTTCTGTATAATTCCATTATCTGGGGTCTCTGATGCTTGAGAGGCTTTCACTTACGGTGTCTATTTCCTTGTTTGTGCCATTATATTTTTTTAAACTTTTATTTTGAAATAATTTCAAATTATTACAAACCCTTTACAAAGAATTACAAATATAACACAAAACCTATATAGAGAATTTCAACATACACCCCACCCAGATACCCAGATCCACCAACTTTTAATGTCTTGCCACATTTGCCTTATCATTCTATCTTTCTACCAATTTGTCTATTTTTCTAAACATTTGAGAGTAAGTTGTATTAAGTTTGCTCCTTGAACACTTAATACTTTCATGTATATTTCCTAAGAAAAAGGATATTCACTTACACAAACAACTTAAGTATATTAAGTTAGAGAAATTTAACATTGATATAAAGTTTACAATCTATACTCCAATTATTTCCTATGTCCTGCAAGTGTTCTTTTGGGGCTTTTCTCCTCCATTATGAGATCCAGTCAGAATCATGTATTGACTTTAGTTGTTATTGTCTCTTTAATCTTTCCCTCTTTTTCTTAAATTGTGGAAGCATATATACAATATAAACTTTCCCATTGCAACCACTCCCAAACATAAAATTCAGTGTGATTAATCACGTACACAATATTGTGCTACCCTCACCACCATCCATTACCAGAAGTCTCCCACCACCCCAAACACTCTGCCTCCATTACGCACTAGCTTCCTCTTTTCCCACCTCCCCCACCCTAGTAACCTGTATTCTACCTTCTATCTCTATGAATTTACATATTCTAGCAATTTCAAATAAGTGGAATGACTTTCTTAGTCAGCACGACGTCTTCAAGGTTCACCCATGTTGTAGCACACACCAGCACTTCATCCCTTTTACGGCTGAGTAACTTTCCTTCGTACAGACCACATTTTATTTACCTATTCATCTGCTCATGGACCGTGCCGTTGCTTCCACATTTAGCTATTGCGAATAATACTGCTAAGAACACTGGTGTATAAATATCTGTCCAAGTCCTGCTTTCAATTCTTTGGGGTATATAAATAGAATTGGGATTGCCAGGACTTAGGGTAGTTCTATGTTTACCTTTTTGAGGACATGCCAGGCTGTTTCCCAAGCCCCTGAACAAATTTACATTTCCACCAGCAAGGTACATTAGTACATCTGTCCCCATTTGTACATTTGTTCTCATCCTGGCCAGCACTTGTTACGTCCTGTTGTTGTTTTAAAATAATACTCATTCTAATGGGTGTGGGGAGAAATTTCAGGGCTTTTGATTTGCTTGTCCCTAATGATGAATGATACTGAGCTTCTTTTCATGTGCTTTTTTGTGTATCTTTGAAGTAATATCTATTCAAGTCTTTTGCCCACTTTTATATGAACTCTTTCTAATCCCTTCTCATTTCTTTTCTGTGCATATCTGCCAATATTTTCTTTGTGGTAACCACGGGATTTAAATTTCACATCCTGAATCTGTAACGGGCTTATTTAGTTTGATACCAACTGAACTTCGATAGCATACCCACACCACGTTCCCACACCTCTTCACCCTCACCTTCATGTCTATTGTCTCAAGTAACATATTTATACATTATAAGTGCAGAACCTTTGATTTATCATTACTTTTTATGCATTTGCTTTTTAGATCCTGTAGAAAGTAAAAAGTGGGCTTACAAACTAACAATAAAATAGTACTGACTTTGCAAATATAACCCATGCCATTACCTTTACTGGACATCTTCATTTCCCCACAGAATTTCAATCTGTTGTCTGGAGATCCTTTTCTTTCAACCTGAAGAACTCCCATTTCTCATAGGGCCAGTCGAATGCTAACAAACTTCTTCAGCTTTTGTTTATCTAGCAATGTCTTAATCTCTCCCTCAATTTTTAAAGATAGTTTGGAGATACAGAATTCTTGTTTGGTAATATTGTCCTTTCAGCACCTAATACTGCCTTCTTGCCTCTGTGGTTTCTGATAAGAGATCGGCACTTAGCTTTATTGAAGCTCTGTGTACGTGGCATGTTGCCTCTCTCTTGTGACTTTCAGAATTCTCTCTTTATCTTTGGCATTGACAGTTTAATTGTCATAAGTCCCGTGTGGGTCTGTTTGGGTTTATCCTGTGTATATAACCGGCAGGAGATAGATAGATAGATAGATAGATAGATAGATAGATAGATAGATAGATAGAATGTAAACATTGTGAGATTTTTGTAAGAATTGTTTCATGCAACTGTGGGTATGGGCTAGCCCAAATTCCATAGGGCGGGCTGTTTAAGCTGGGAACTCTGATGAAGGTTTTTATGAATTCCCCAGGAGAAGTTGGCTGGCTGAAGTAGAGATGGAAATTCTCTCTTCCGACTGTTGAAATCATCACTTCTTTTAAGGCTTTCAACTGATTGGATGAGACTTCTCTCATTATTGAAGGCAATCTCCTCAGTTGATTGTAGATGTAATCAGCCATAGATGCAGTCAACTTCCTGATGTGAAATATCCTCACAGTAATAATCAGGCCAGAGCTTGCTTGACTAAACAAATGGACACCTGGACAAACCAACATATGAACTTAACCATCACATCCTGTTTGGATGTGTATATTCATGTCTTTCATCAATTTTGGTAAGTTTTCGGCCATTATTTTTTCAAACATTCTCTCTGCCCCTTTCTGTCTTTCTTCTCCTGGGAGTCCCACAAAACATGTACTGGTACGCTTGACGGTGCCCCCAGTCTCTCGGGTTCTGTTCACTTTTCTTCATTCTTTTGTCTTTCTGCTCCTCAGACTAAATAATTTCAATTGCCTTATTTCACTGATTTTTCCTTCTGCCAGGTCCTATCTGCTGTTGATCCCATCAAGGAATTTTATATTTCTGTTACTGTGATCTTCAGCTCTGTTTGGTTCCTTTTCATAATTCCTGTATCTTTATTGACATTCTCTTTGTATTAATCTACCATTTTCCTAATTTCCTTTAGTTCTTTGTCCATGTTTTCCTTTAGCTCTCTGAGCATAATTAGGACAATTTTTAAAGACTTCGTCTGGTATGTCCAAGTTTTGGTCTTCCTCATTGATGGTTTTTAATTCTTTATCCTGCTTCTTTGTACAAGCATTTTTTAGCAATAAACTATTTTTAAATAAGGGTATGTACATTTTTTAAAGACATATTACTGTTGCACAATTAATGGACTACAGTATAGTGTAGACTTTTATACACACTGGAAAACAAAATATTCTTGACTTGCTTTATTGTGTATTCACTTTATTGCAACGGTCTGCAACCAAACCCACATATGCCTGTACCTATGTAGTTACCTTTACCAATGTTCTTTATTTCTTCTTATCACTTTGAATTACTATCTGGTGTCCTTGTAATTCAGCCTGAAGGACTCCATATAGCATTTTTTTTTGTAAGGCAGGTCTTCTGGTAATGAACTCTTTCAGTTTTTATCTGTAGATACCTTAATTTCTCCTTCATTTTTGAAAGATACTTATGCCAGATACAGACTTCTTGGTTGACAAGCTTTTTTTCCCCCTCTGAAGACTTTATGCCATCCCACTGTCTTCCGATCTCCATGGTTTGTGATGAGAAATCCACTCTTAGTCTTATTGGGGACCCCTCGTATGTGACAAGTCACTTCTCACTGCTTTCTCCCACACTGCCTGCCGCGGCTGGGTGGGGGGGGGTAGCCACTGCAGAGTGAAACTCTCCAGTATTTACAATTTACCAGCTTCTTCCTCCTGCTCTTCCGTGATGGCTGCAGTGTTCCAGCAGACTCCAGAGTTCTTGCCAGCTCAGTAGTCGTTTTGGTGGAGGGACTGACTCCTGGAGGTTCCCACTCCCCCTCGCCCAACTTCCCACAATCCCCTCTCGCTTTCAGTATTTTGAGGCTGTATTATTAAATGCATGTATGTTTTTGGTTGTTATAACTTCCTTTGATGCCCTTAATCCTTTATAATTTTTTGCCTTAAATTCTATCTGACCCGATACTAAAATTGCTACCCCAGTTTCTTTTTCATATTTGTGTAGTGTGGCAGGAGGAAAAGATTGCTTCCCTTCCCAATAGCTACTCTTGCCTTCTTCAGCAATAAGAATCTTGATTTTTAGCTCACACATTGCTTCCATTGTAGACTACATTTTTCAGTCCATCTTAAAGTTGGGTCATGACGAATGAAATGTATATGTAAGTGTTCTTTCCAAGAGGTATGCATAACATCAGTTAACATCTGAAAAATCATATTGAACAACATAAAGTTGTATGCAAATGCTAGGCTTCCAAAAACTCAACTTTGAGGAAAACCTCAGAAAATATGGGTCACATATTAAGTATCAAATGTAAATTTCTAACTTTGCAAGCTATAATGCTGGAGCAGTTTTTCCAACTCCAGGTTGCAACCCAATAGTAAGCTGTGAAATCCATTTCCTGCGTTTTTAGGCACTGTTTTGGGTAATGAAAAAAAGAAAAACATTTGAGATTGCATCCCATGTCGTAAGAGTAAATCGTTTTTAGAAAGCCTTTAAAAACGATATACACAGCATTTACATATAAATATGGATGTGTGTGTGCTGGGTCATAGAGTAAGGCATTTTTTTACTGCGATTGTCAGAAAACCTTGAAAGACACCACTGTGGAGGGGCTTTTTTATCAGAAAGGGAACGTAAGGGGGAAAGTGGAAATGGGTACATGGGACCACGCTGTATCATCTTTGCAATTTCCTGTGATTTTTTTATGATTTCAAAGCATAAAGTTAAAGAAAGGGAGGGGAGAAGTCCTGGCCCTCTCCACAAACTAGCACAGGCAGGGAGAAACGGAGGCGCCGCCAGCCTCGGAAACTGGCTGCCTCGGACGGTGCTCGAAGTTCGCGTGGCTTCCCTGGCCCTTCCTCCAGTCTCCAGAACGAGCCTGCTTTGCCTCTACGGCCGACTCGGCCTCCGCGTCCAGGCCCGCGCTTGGGCAGCGCCCCCCGGGGAGCGCCGCGCCCGGCGCGCCCCGCGGCCCCTTTCTCGGGGGCTCAGGAGTGGGACTCACTCCCAGCAGCGCTCCCGGGGCTGATATCGCCGGGATCGCCGACTCCCCGCAGCTCTGACCGTGCAGGGACTCACCGGCTGCGGCACAGGCGTCCAGACACCCGCTCCGACCCCGCGCCCCGCACCCCAGACCGCGGCGCGCGGTGCCACCAGGCCGCACATGCGCAGATGTGATCCCGAGGCTGTGCGGGAAGGCCACCGCCCCAAGGGCGCTGGAGTCCACGCGGGACCCCTTCCGCACGCGCCCCGCACCTCAGCTGCTCTCGCGATAGTCCCGCCAACGGTCGCCGGCTGCTGGGGGACAGGCAAGGGCGCGCTATCGAGGCGCTCGGTCCTCCGAGCGTCCTAGAGCGGCACGGAGGCGCAGCCCGCTGCCGGGGGCGGGCCGGACCGAGAGGACCCGGGCAGCAGCGCAGGGTTGGTGGCCGCGGCCGAGGGGGACCCCGGGGAGGGCCGCGGCGCTCTGGCCGGGTGCGGCGGAGGCTGCGGCCTGCGCCTCGCAGACGCCCGCTCTTCTGTGGCTCCCGGCCGGGCGGAGGGCCATGGCTGCCGAATGCGCGCCCACGTCCCCGTTGTGGGTCCGGGGTCTGCGACCCCCGCCGGCTGCGGTGGGAGGTGTGAAGGCCGCCGCCCCAAGCCCTGCGCGCCCGGGGGAGCCAGGCCCGGCGAGGTGGCGGCTCCCGCTGGGAGGACCCGGCTTGTCCAGTTTGCAGCTCCCGAGGCCTCCCCCAGCGCGGGAGCAGCGGGTGCCGGCTGTAGGCGTCTCCCCGGCTCCCCCGTTTCCGCGGGAAAACTGCCAGGCCGACGCGCTCTCGCGCTCACACTTTACCCTGGGCCGTTTTTCCCGCCCCTGGGCTTAGTCGCTGAACAGTAGTTCTGCGAGAAGCTGCTGAGGTGACTCCTGAGAGCCCTTCTGGGGCAGCGGACCCCGCAGAGAACAGGCCCCCCGCTGGCCTCCTGGGAGCTGTGCTGCCACAGAGGACAGACGGCAGTGAACAAGCAGGCGTGGAATTCTCGGCGGCGACAGGCTTCGGAGAAAATAGACCAAGGGGCCAGAATTGTGAGGAGTGGTCAGGGAAGCGGCTGGGAGGGAGCCGGCTTTGCGGGTCCTGAGGACCTGCCAGGCGAAGGGCTCAGAGTGTCAAGGCCTGGAGCCGGCAGTGGCCATCGCAGCGGGCAGAGCGAGGGAGCGGCGCCCTTGGGCTCCTGGCCGGGAGTGAACGTATCTCCCTCCCAGAACCTCCCTCAAAATCAGCCCTCGCCACACCCCTGTTGTTTTCTCCCCCAGTGCCATGTGTTGGAACTTGATCTGTTGTTTTTCCCATTGGCAAATCCCCCGCTCCATTCTTTTTAACTCAGCGCTGTTTTCATCTGATTCAGGACAGCTGGTTCCAACACTAGGGCTAAGCACAGTTTCTTTTGCTGTCACCGGGCAGCCCTTCCCTGAGGACGTGGCGTGAGAGATAACAAAAGTAAGCCATGCGAACTCCCCGCTCCCTGTCCCGGGGCTGCGGTTCCTGCCGCAGGGGAGGGTGGTACGTGGAGGGGTAGGGGCGAGTCCAGTCGGCCCCGCAGCCTCCGACCTGAGATGCTCTAGTCGCCTCATACTGGGGAGATCAACAGGTCTGTCAGCGGGTCCTGCCCACAGCTGTCCAGACAGACGCCCCCCAGGGCGCCGATAGGGGTGGTCGTGTTCAGATCTCCCAGCTGCACAGGTGACCCCCCAGCCCCTCCCGCCACATTCCCCGCAGCCAGTGTTTCCTCACGTGTCACCAGGTGACCACCCTGCCCTGCCTGTAGGCTTTAGGAGAATACAAAGTGGGGGCTCAGTCCCACAGGGAAGGGTGGCCCCAGGGACTTTCCCCCAAACACAGACAACAAGCACCAGTTAAGGGAGGCACAAGACAAGACTGCCTGGTGTTCGTTGGTTTTTTTTTTTTTTTTTTTTTTTTT
>PVKY010001843.1:0-29019 GCA_004027775.1 Bradypus variegatus | reverse complement strand
CAGTGCTGCTTCTGAGCTGGACCATGAAAGAACAGGAGCTGGTGAGGGAGTGCTTGGCTCTAGGAACACCATAGTGTCAGGGGACAGAGGCATAAGGGTTCTTGGAGACTGCCACTTAGCGCCCCCCACCCTAGACTTTGGCTTCCCCAATCCTCAAATCCAGCAGTCACTGGCCGCCTTCCCCTTTCAGTGCCGCGTCCTCCCAGTAGGCCAGTAGATGGCGCCAGTGAGCTTCTGGCCTCAGCTGGAGCAGCCCTGAGCCAGCCTGCCAGCCCCCCGCCCACCTGTGGTCCTCCAGGGCCTGGGGCAAGCAGAGGGCGTGGCTAACTGGGCTTCTCATCGAGGGGGGAGGGGGCAGGAGGGTGGGACAAAGGACTAAGGGAGACAGGGCTGAAGGCATAGGGGTGGGGGTGGCTCAGGGGCTCTGCCCTTTTCACTGCCCTTCATGCTTCCCCCCTGCTGGGCCCTGCCTTATCTGCTCTGGCTCCTGCCCTCTGCCCCTCCTCCCTTCCCCTCTCTTCCCGGGAGGCCCCTGCCAGCCAGACTCCCGGTTCTGGCAGACTCTGGTTCTCTGCCCCCAGGCAGGCGCTACCTGGCACCAGGCCTCAGACAGGGCAGGGCCAGCCCCTCCCAGTGACTGCCCCAACCACCTTCTCCTTCCAGAGCAGCTCCACCTGACAAGGGGTCAGGGGTCAGCAACCCGCAGAGGCCACAGAGGTGGGAGCAAAGATCCTGGGAAGGAGGAGGCCTGGCCTCCTGACCCCGAAAGTGGGATGGGTGGAGGTAAGAGTCAGTTTATTTTAAAATGCGGCAAGTTGTCTAGTCCCACCCAGACCCAAACTCCACAGAGCAAATGGTGCTGCCCAAGGTGGTACAGGGTCCCAGAAGCTAACTGAAAACCACCTCCCTCCTCCCCAGCCCCCATCCTGGCCATCCTATACTCACAGTCAATTCCCTACACCCCCTCTCAGCAAGTCCCCCTTCTCTTCATGGGCTTTCTGATGCATCAGGATCCTCCATGTTTCTTTGGCAGGACAGTGCTGGGCCCAGCCTCTCCATCCCTAGCTTCACCTTGCTTTCTGGCCCACTGCCCTTCAATTCTTGTTCTAGCAAGTGAGCACTGGTACTGTCCATTTGGCTTTGACCTTGAAGCCTGCCCTGGCTCTCTGCCCTCTTCCCTAGGCTGAGGCATGGATAGTGCTAGGGGGTCTGACCAATCCAGACTCTACAACTTGAATCAGGAAGTCAGGCCTAGGTGGCCATGTTCACCTCTAAGCCTGGGCCAGAGATTTGGAGCAAAGGGAGTCAGTGGATTTTGGAAAGGGAATGTTTTCCTGAGTTTCAGGAGGCAAGGTACCCAGACAAAGGGAAAGAGAATCCCCAGAAACACACCCAACACACACCAGTGTACCCACATGCACGCACAGCGTCCAGGAACAAGGGGAGCCAGTCACATGTGCTTGGACAAGCCATGGAGCCCCTTGGACATGAGTGCACACCTACGCTGGCACACCCAGGCACACAAGGTCATGAACCCAATGTCAGGGCCCGATTGTCATCTGTCCTTATGGGAGGAGGAATAGGTGGGGACCCAGGAGGGGCTCAGGGTGGAAGATGGATTGTCCACCTAGAGACGCCCCCTCGAGTGGGTCTGGCTCACGGCTCCCTCCTGTAGGCCATGCCTAGTGGCAGAGAGGGCATTGGAAGAGGCACTGCCCTGACACGGAGCCTGGGCACCCAAGAGAAAGGAACAAGCACCAGAGCTGGAGCTGGGAGGGGTGACAGGGAGTCCATGACCTCCTGGACTCTGAGTGGGCAGGTCCCTCCTGGGCAAGGCCTGGAGGCTCACAGGAAGCAGGACCCCTGCTATCAGCGGCACACTCCCCTCAGCATAGGGCCTGGCAGCCAGGTACTGGCACCAACTCCCAGAGCCTGGCAAAGCCCTGGCATGGATGCCAGGTGCCAGCCACGGGGGTGGGTAGGGTGGGGGGCCTCCATGAGACACACAAACACGGACCTTCATACACACAGCAGGGAAACACTGCACTCACATCCACTTTATCTCCTGGGAGTTCATGGAAGAAGGTCAGGGACCCTTGTCCTAGGGGCTGCTCCCACTGACTCCCCAGGTGTCCCCATGGGTCTGGCCCTTGGAGTACCCACGGCTGGGAGGCCTGCACGCTTCCTTTGACAGAGGGGGGGGGAGGGAGGGAGGGAGGGAGAGAGAGAGACTCGTGTGTAGCAGGAGGAGGTGGGGTTCCTGCATTCCCATAGCCGGACCCTGGGGCAACAGGCAGGCAGAGATTCGCAAGAACCAGGGCATTCATCCCGCCTTCCCGGCCAGCCGCGCCCCAGGCCAGCTTTGTGGACGCGGGCAGCTTAGGTGAGCGCGCGTCAGGGCTTGTGTGCGAGGGACCTGCGGCCGCGCAAGGCGGGGAAGTGTGGCGCGTGTGGCGCGGGTGCCGGCGGCGGCGGCGGCGGGGTGAGGGCGGGCTGCTGCCCCGCGGTGTTCCGACAAGCCCGGCGGCCGCGGCGGTGCAGTCCGTGCGGGAAGCCTGGATGGATGGAGGCTGTGCATGTCCTCAGGTGTCCCGAGAAAGTGTGCGCTGGATGTGCTCACTCGGGGAGCGGCGGGCGCGCGTGGGGGAGCGAAGGGGTGAGCGGATGCAGGGCACGAGCGGGTGCAGCAACTTTGGGACTTTGTTCCGGCTTCTTCGAAAGTGGATCTGACCGCAGGGGCGGGGCTGGGGGGTGGGCACCTGCCAGGCTGGGGAGGGGGGACCGAGAGGAAAGTGGAGGAAAGCCCCGCCTCACCCCTGCCCCCGCCCCGCCTTCTCCCCTCCCCCCGGGACTCTATATAAGCCCGGCCCGCGGGCTAGCAGAGAATACGAGTTCCTCTCCTGCGGCCGGCCGGTGTTCCGTTGCACCCAGCGCCCGGGTCCCGAGTATCTCTCCTGGCTCCCCAGCCGGGCCCCTGTCCCGACCCGGCCCAGCCCGGCCGGGCCGCCATGGAGCGCTGGCCTTGGCCGTCGGGCGGCGCCTGGCTGCTCGTGGCGGCCCGCGCGGGGCTGCAGTTGCTGCGCGCAGACCTGCATGTGGGCCGCCCGCTGCTGGCCGCGTTGGCGCTGCTGGCCGCCCTCGACTGGCTGTGCCAGCGCCTGCTGCCCCCGCTGGCCGCCCTCACCGTGCTGGTCGCCGCCGGCTGGATCGCGTTGTCCCGCTTGGCGCGCCCGCTGCGACTGCCGGTGGCCACTCGCGCGGTGCTCATCACCGGTGAGTGCGCGGAGCGCGAGGACTCCCGGCTCGAGGGCGGGACTGGGCACCCAAGGGGCTCCCGATGGGCCCGGCCAAGGCGGGTTCTGCAGCGCAGGTGTGAGAGAGGCCCCCTTCCCGGGGTGCAGGGAGCGAACCAAGTAGAAAGTGTCAGGCACCTCCCCAAGGCCCGGTTAACTACTGTGGCTGTAAGGAGGGAAAGTGAGGCAGGGAATGGGCAGGTGCGCAGAGGAAACTAGTGGCAGAGGAAAGGGGATTCTCCTGGAGTTTGGGGGTTTATGCTATGCACTTCCCCAAGAGAGCAGACTTAGGGGCAAGGGACAGAGCCCTGAGGGACTTCAGAGGGCTTGAGACAAGAGGATGATCGTCACCCCTTGAACTGTGCCTGACATTCCCACATGGGATGCCTCATCTCCTCTCCTCTAGGGCCGGAGGAAGGAGCTTAGATGGGGAGCTGGGATCCCGCTCTCCCTACCCCCATATTGGCTGAGATCCCAAAAGTCCAGAAAAGCTTGAGATCACCAAGAGGGACAGCTGGGCATTCAATTCACTCTCGGGTCCCACCCCTCCCCCCAAACTGAGGAAGTGGTCCAGAGTCTGTACCTGGCACCCCACCTTCCCTCCTGGTCCTCAGTGCCCAGGAAGGAGCTCTTGGAGAGCTGGACTCAGGTGCCTCCGGCCCCCTGGCTGAGCTCCCTTTGTCTGGAATGGGGAATAAATCTGTCACCAGAGTGGGGGAAGGGAAGAGGGGCCAGAGGCCCAGCCGGAAGTGGGGAGGGGGAGAAGGGCCCGGGGCTTTCCTCCGAGAGGGCACTGGCGCCATCGACTGGGGTGGGGGGGGCAGCCTAACCTCTCAGCAGAACACCATGACTGTGTGATGGTGGCTGGGGGCAGCCACCAAACTGGCTTCTCAAAGATGCTGGTCCGGTGGGGGACCTGCCTGAGCAGAGGGGCCTGGGAGAGCTTCCCAGAGGAGGAGGATATCCTCGAGCTGGGTCTCCGAGGATGGATGAGTGGAGAAAGGTGCAGTGGGGAAGCTCTTTTGGGTTAGAGAAAGGGTGTGGGAGAAAGGCTTGCGGCAGGAGTAAGCATGGCCTGGGTAGGTGACAGTCAGTAACCAGCCTGGCTGCGGGGGCGTGGGGGATATAAGGTTGTGTTTCCTTGGAAGAGGCCTTGAAGTCAGACTGCGCTGAGTCAATGGCACCTTGTGAGGGCTTCAAGCTTCAGCAAAGAGGATAGAGGTGGAGGCAGGGCCTCAGGCTGGATGGGACAGCCCTAAGATCAGGGTCCAGCCTGAAGCCTCAGGGCATTGCCGTTTGAGGGGCTTGAGGAGGGAAAGACAGAGCCTCCTGGTTTGAAGCAGGGGCTGGGTGGTGGGCTCTGCCTCTGGGGACAAGGCAGCTCCCTCCTGCCTTCTTATTTGTGAGCTGCCTCAACAGGACCCAGGCCATCTGCAGGTACTAGCAACTCTGCTGGGCAGTCTTCCTGAGCCCTCACCTCAGGCCTTTGTGCTGCTGCTGTTACTTCTAGCTTCGAGCCTGAGAGCGAGGTGAAGGGAGGCCCTCTCGATTGGGTTTCCCCCATCTCTGGCTGCAAAGCCTGGGGTCTGGGGTGGGGAATGGCCTACTCAGCTGACCTCTGTGCAGACATTAGGGGCAGGCCTCCAAGCTTCTCAGGGCCTGCAGACTCTGGGGCTTCCTCTCTCCCCACATGGTTGCAGGACAAGGTGGTGACCAGACCCTGCCCTGCCTGCCAGCACTGTGTCCCACACCCACCAGAGGTGCCACCCACCCTTCCCTGAGAATGCCCCCTGAAAATCCCTGGCTAAGGCTATACCCCGAGCTCTGTGCTGGGGTCGGGGTTTGGGCTGAGTGACTGGGTGCTGGGGTGTGCATGCATGCAGACACGCATGGCTCTCAGAAGCCTCAGTTTCCCTATGGAGGACCTGGCTGCTCTGGGAGGGGGCAGAGGCAAGTGGAAGTGCAAGGGAAGTGCTTACTCCCTTCCCCCAGCCAGACGTGCCTGGGAAGGACCTCTCAGCACAGCGTGGTGGGGCCCCAGCCCCCAGCCCCCAGCCCCCAGCCGCACAAAGCCCAGCTCGCAGCCCCCTGCCCAGCTTTGTTCTCTGCCTCCGCAGAGGGGGCGGGGCCAAGATGGGGAGGGGGTTGCTGAGCTGTCCCAGGAGTGGGGAAGCAGAGCTGCTTTGCTTCTACTCAGCAGGACCACCCTGGGGCAGGCTCCAGAGAGCCTCCTCCCCCGCTGGCCATCCTGCCACCCCTCACTGGCTGTCCACAGAGCCAGGATCAGGGTGGGGGCATTCAAGGAAGCCTATTGGTACCCCAGACCCCACCACTGGCTCTGCCTGGATGTTCCTCTCTCTACACACCAAAGTCAGGAAATTAAGGCCCCAAGAGTGGTTACTGACCTCAGGTCACTTGTGGTTGTAGGAAGGAATTCAAATCCAAGTTCATTCTCTTCTCTGTCTTTCCCACCCTTGTCCTCAGGGCAAGTGGTCTGGGGCTGAGAGAATGCCCCACTGTTGCCACTGATTGGAATTCCAAGGATGGGGGTCAGGGTGGAGATGGGAATGGCCTCCAGCTTGCTGAGAACCTGGAACCATAGCAGCGGGTGTTGAGGCTGGGATGGGAGGTGGGGGGTCAGGTTGTATAGGACCTGAGTGATGTTTCTGGAGAGCTTGGACTTCATCTTGAGGGCTACTGGGAGCCTTGGAAAGGTTTTGAGCAGTTGAATGCTACGGTCATTTTTTGAAAGATCCCTCTGGCTGCCAGGTAGAGAATGAATCCAAAGGGCCAGTGAAATAGGACTAGAGAGGGAACTGCCTCGGTGTCCAGATGAGGATGTCTGGACAAGGGCAATGAGAAAGGCAGTAGGCTGGGGCCTGGCACTAAGCAGGCAGAAGAACGTCAGGCTGGCCTTACTCTTCATGGCTGGATGACTTGGGGAAGCTATTTAGCATCATTGGGTCTCAGTTTCCTCATCTGTAAAGTGGGGATTGTAAGTCATGCTTAATGGGGTAGCTATGGGGAGTCAGGGAAAGGATAGCTGTGAAAGAGCTGGTGCTTCAGGTGCTCAGCCAGAGGGGGGATGCCTGCCAGAGATGGGCCTAGGAGAGGAGGGGGCTGCTGACTGCCGTGGGTTGGGTATTGAAGGGTCTGGGGCACGTCCTGATCCTGCTGACCCTAGTGACCCTGGGGTTGTGTCTTGCTGGACCACAGAGGGAACTGACTGCTCTGCCCTGGCCAGGTTGTGACTCAGGCTTTGGCAAGGAGACAGCCAAGCAACTGGATGCCATGGGCTTCACAGTGCTGGCCACCGTGTTGCAGCTGGATGGCCCTGGTGCCCAGGAGCTGCGCGCCTGCTGTTCCCCTCGCCTGAGGCTGCTGCAGATGGACCTGACCAAGCCAGCTGACATCAGCCGTGCTCTGGAGTTCACCAAGGCCCACACCACTAGCACAGGTCAGTGCAGGGCCCCAGGCGGAGAGGCCATGGCTGGGTCAGTGTGAAGGGGACAGGGATGGAAGGTTCCTTACTGGGCTGACCTGTGGCTCCCGTCTGCTCCCTGCCCTCAGGCCTGTGGGGCCTGGTCAACAATGCAGGCCACAACGACGTGGTGGCTGACGTGGAGCTTTCACCGGTAGCCACATTCCGCAACTGCATGGAGGTGAACTTCTTTGGCACCCTGGAGCTGACCAAGGGCCTTCTGCCACTGCTGCGCCACTCAAAGGGTCGCATCGTGACTGTGGGGAGCCCGGCCGGTGAATCTCCTCCCCAGTGCAAGGGAAAGGGAGCCATGGAGCAGGGGAGGGCTGGGAGAGCCCCTTGCAGAGGCTGAGCCTACCCTCTCCCCCAATCCACCCCCAGGAGACATGCCGTATCCATGCTTGGCAGCCTATGGGACCTCCAAGGCAGCCACGGTTTTGCTCATGGACACATTCAGCTGTGAACTCCTGCCCTGGGGGGTCAAAGTCAGCGTCATCCAGCCTGGCTGCTTCAAGACAGGTAGAGATGGGGGCTAGGGGTGTGACCCAGAGAAGGATGGGATCTGTGATAGAGACCAGTGAGTGGGGCTGGGGCTGGGGTTGGGAGAAGGGGCTGCGTGGCTCTTATCTGGAGGTAGGGTCGGGCCCCGGGAGGCGTGGAAAATGTAGATAGACCAGGGTCCGGCTTTGGCTCCCCTAGCTGACCCACCTTTGACCCTGCCACTGCTTCCCAGAGTCAGTGCTGAACGTGGGCCAGTGGGAACAGCGCAAGCAGCTGCTGCTGGCCAACCTGCCGCGGGAGCTGCTGCAGGCCTACGGCGAGGACTACATCGAGCACTTCCACAGCCAGTTCCTGCATTCCCTCCGCCTGGCGCTGCCCGACCTCAGCCCCGTGGTGGAGGCCATCACTGACGCGCTGCTGGCGGCCCAGCCGCGCCGCCGTTACTACCCGGGCCGTGGCTTGGGGCTCATGTACTTCATCCACCACTACCTGCCCGAGGACTGGCGGCGCCGCTTCCTGCAGAACTACTTCATCAATCCCTGTCTGCCACGGGCACTGCGGCCAGGCCAGGCTAGCCCTCCGCCAGCCCGGGACCCAGACCCCGATCCAGGACCTTCCCCGGCCTTGGCCCAGTGAGCCGTGCGCACATGTGGCCTGGCTGCTCCAGCACTGGAGGCCCTGTGAGCCCCTAGGTCTGCCCTAGAGCGTAGCCTAGGAAACGCATCCCACCTGCCGCCAGAAGCCCCACTCCAGGCCTGGGGAGGCTGAGGTTGCCGGTGAGCCTCTGGGCCTCTCTACTGTTTTGTGAGCCTTAAGAAACCCTCCTGGGCACTAATCCCCACCCTGCAGCTTGGAGAACCCAGCTGGATGGGAGGTGTAGTGCCAGACTTAGTTGTAGCCTCTGCAAACGAAGAAGTGACTGGGTGGGTTGGGGCCACCTCAGGACTGCCTCTCGGCACAGTGCCTCAGTGCTGAGATTCGACGGGTAAATCCCAATTGCCTCTTGACTGGCTCAAGAATAAGGCCCCCAACCACCCAGCCCCAGCCCCCAAGCCCCAGGGAGGCTGCACACTCGACTTGCTTGATTGCCACTTCTTAAATAAAGATGTTTTTATTTCTCCTAGAATAGAAGGGATGCTGCTTTTGGAGGGGATAGCAGCCTAGCTGTTTGGCTGAGAGGGTGTGGCTGTGTGACAGAGGCTGGGACTTCCTGGGGAAGCCCTGGGGCTCGGCATGGGGGCCTGGGCTCAGGGGGTGAGGGGGTAGAGACCTCACTGGGGGTCACACCTCATCCCTCCCCCTTGAGCAAGTCATTCATCCATAGTCTGGGTTTCCTCAGTGAAATGGAGGCCATGACCCTGAATCCCAGGGAGTTGTGGGGGCTCTTCAGGGCCAGGACCCAGCTCCACAGGCCTGTCTTTCCACCTGCCTCCAGCAAAAGGGACTAACCACCGTGACCCCCTCACCCCAAGAGACCTGGGCTGCAAGGGGAGAGGGCCAGCCAGGGGCTATCGGCTGAGGGAAGGAGGCTGCCCAAAGGCTCAGGCAGCAGTGGGCTCAGCAAGGGGCCGGGAGGGAAGCTGGGAGTTGCACCAGGGCCCAAAGGAGACAGCAGACAGCCAGGCTCAGAGAGGGCAGCTTTATTCTCCCAGAAGAGCACACACTCTATCCTTCCCCAGGGCCACAGCCCTGAGGGCTCTGCCCCCTGGGGTTCTCAGGTTAGAGAGGGACACAAAAGTGACCACATGCTTCTCAGACATGTCAGTGGCTGTAAACATAGGGCTGAGGGGGCCTCCTTCTCTGGAGAGGGGGTTTGGTCCATCCTTGGTGTGGGGAGCAGGTGTTCAGCCTCTTTTCAGTCCCAAGAGCAGTCTCAGGGAGGGTCAAGAAAGCTGGGCAGCTGCTGAGACCACGTGCTAGCCCCAGGGCAGGCACGTGGGCTGGGGCTTTGTCACAGCACACACAGACACCTACAGCACACTGGTGGGGAGCCTTGGGCTGGGGTGTTAGAAGATGGGGATGTAGTTGTCGATCTTGGCGCGGTGACGCTGGGCAATGCACTCGGCAATCCACACAATGTTGCGACACTCCTGTTCCTTGAGCTTCACAAAGGCATAGAAGACGCCAAAGTGGAACTGGTTCAGGAAGGCCAGCTTATTCAGCTTCACCTGCGGACAGAGGCAGGTGTGGCACACACAGGGCCACGTCCCCAGGTCAGGCCTGAGCTGCCAGCCTCTCCCCAGGATGGGCAGGCCCCACAGAGCCGTGCACTCACCTCATGCTCGAAGAATCGGTCTTCCAGGGTCTTATCTCCAGGGTTGCTGCCTGCACCCTCGAAAAGCAGCTTGTACTCCTGGCCCAGGGGAGTGATGGAGCATGACCATAGGGGGCTTTTGGATGTGGGGTGGGGCTACACAGTGCCAACATCCCCACCCACCATCCTGCCAGCCAGGGCACTCACCGGGTAGTAGTCGGCCACATTCTTGACCTGCTCGTAGTCGTCAGCCCGAGCCAACTGGGCCAGGCCCTCAGGGTAGAGCCGCCCACAGTGTGGAAAGAGCTTGGCACGGTCCTCCTTGGAAAGCTCTGTGCCGAAGGAGTTGATGGTGATGATGAAAGCGCGGCGGTCTGCTTCAAACTGTGGGGCCGGTGTACGGCAGCAAGGCAGGGGAGGGGGGAGAGGGAGTCAGCAGTCAGTCAGTTGGCAGGGCTTCTGCTTGCCCAGGGCGAGCAGGTGCCCACAGGAGGCAGGAGGGTGGGCACTCACCTCCAGGATGGGGCACATGGCGTCGGCCGTGGTCCCGCCCAGCAGGGTGCAGAACTTGTAGAACGACTCCAAGTAGGCCTGTGCAGAGCATAGGGCTTGCTCAGCCCAGGCAAGGAGGTTCTGGGGGGCTGGCTGGGCCTCCCACTCCCACTTCCTTCCTCCCCTGCCCTTGCCCCTTTCATGATGAGTCCAAACACCACACCCCATGGATTGGCCAGGGCAGCCCTCACCTCAAAGCCCCTGAAACATCCACAAATTCTAACTGCTCATCAGTCAAGCAACAGGAGCCCACTGACTTCTACCTGGGAAGGATAGAGCAGTTTCTGGCTGACCTTCTGCTTCAGGGCACAGTTCCCCCCCAACCTCTCATCCCAGGCTCGGAGGCAGCATCTGCCTCCCCTCTGCTGCTCTGCCTGCCTTCCTTTCCCCCCAGTCTCTCCAAACCTCCCTTCCCCAGCCTCAGCAAACCAGATCCACGGGCCAGTGAGGCAGGCTACTCCTGAGAGTTTGTGGGGAGGGCCTAGAGTGGGTAGGAGGTATGGCCTACACCAGCCCAAGCCCCAGCCCCTCTCTGCACCCTACCTCACAGAACACCTCTTCTTCCCATTCCCCAGGCAGCCCCTGGGCAGCCCAGAGCAGGAACCAAATTGTCATCCCAGTTCCTACTGAGGGATTGTCATTGCCCACGTGGACGTCAGTTACCCGGGGCCATGGCTGAGCACTCAGACTGCTGGTGGGACAAGCACTTCCTGCCCAGGCAAAATGGATCTGCTGGGCATGAGGGGAAGACAGGTCAACATGAGCCCCAGTCCCCTCCTAGCACGCAAAGAACCAGCTAGGTCCAAGCTTCTTTCCCCACACCTCTCTAGGCCAAAGAATGGGGTCATCCCTAGGGCCCATCTGGAGGCTTGGTCACAGGGACTCTGGCTCCACATGAGAGAAACTGTTCTTCCAAGTTGGGGGTGGGCAATAAGGCAGGGAAAGCCTTCTGTGCCAGGGTCTGCCCTGCCGGGTATGTAGACCTTTCCACCTCCCACCAGCTGACCTGGGCCCAAAGGCTCTGCTGCCCTCAAAGATAAGATGAGAGAAGACCCAGGAGCCCAGGAGCCCAGGCCTAGCCTGGCCAACAACTAGGCAAGCCAGGCTCAGGGGAAGGCCTAAGACTGACCAATGGGGTCACGGAAAACAGGTCTAGGACAGGTCAGGGGAAAGAAATGGAGGGGAGAGTGGACCCCCCCTCAGAGGTGCCCCAGGAATCAGTGGGCCTGGGTGGCAGACAGCTGCTGACCCTTACCATGGCTTAGTGGTGCTGTTCAGCGTCTCTGGGAGTCTGTCTCCAGCTACTCTCTTCCCCAGTACCAGCGAAGCCCAAACCCCCAGGCCTGCCTCAGTGGGGCCTGTACTTCCTTGTCTGTGGTAGAAGCCGCCAGCCAAATCTTGTGCTGCATGCCCTGCCACCCACCTATTTGCTTAGTGGGGTCATACCATTCCCTGGAGAGGGTGACCCCAGGGTGGAGGTCATCGGGACAGGCCCAGACCCTCCTCTAGAGGCCCAAGTACCAAAGTCACCTCCCCACCCCTACCCTACCCCCCGGAGTCTGCCAGCCCATGGCTGCTGTGCCAGCTGCCTATAGTGCCCACCCACTGGGTGGCTGAGGGTCCCCCTAATCTCCCATCTGTGGCCACCGGGCTGGGACAGCGCCTGATGGGCGGGTGGCCCTGGCATGGAGCCCGCAGCATTGGGTCAGTGTTTATAAGCCAGTGCCCAGGCAGCTCTCACCAGCAACTCCAGCTAGAACCAGTCAGACCCGGTGAGGGTGTGGGAAAGGTTGGGGGGAAGCCGCACCCCTCACCCTGTCTTAGGGTAGGGAACCCGGCAACGGGCCAGCGGGGCAGGCAGGAGCACAAGGCACACGCACGCATGCACACACGCGCTAACTGGCCTTCCTATTTGTGGGTTGGGTAAGAGCCCTGGCTTTGCAAACAAGCTGAGCCAGGTGCAATCCCTGGTGCTGCCAGGTACTTGCGACTCTGAGCCCTCAGTTTCCTCATTTTACAAGGGGGACAGTGAGGCCTCCCTAGTTTCTAGGATAGTCCTCAGGATTAATGACGATGTACTTCCTAACTCCAGTCTTGTCCCCTCTAATCTGTCCTCTACACTGTGCCCAGAAGGGGCTTTCTGATAATACTCTGCCCTGCTGGAAATCTTTGTTGGCTGACCCAGCCCACAGGATAGAGCTCAAACTTCTGGCCTGGCATGCAAGGCCCAGCTGACTTGGTCCTGTTCTGCCTCTTTTCCCAGACCTCTCTCCTGCTGTCCATCTGGAACCTGCAAATCAGCCCCAGCAAACCACTTGCCACTTGGCCCAGGCTCCATGCTTTCTCTCTGCATGTGCCACCCCCCTGCCTGCATCCCCACAACCTCCAGGCAGTCCCTGCACCACCCACAGACCCTTGCTACACTCCAGCCGAGGCCCCTGCAGGGAGACTGGAGGGCCTGGGTTCAGGCTAAGGCCAAGTGTCAGGCAGGTAGCTCCAACCATGGCAGGAGAGGACACCCATGGAAAAGGTCTGACAAACAGACTATGCCGGGGCCAGCCTCAGCCCCTCTTTGGAGCTTGCCCACCACTGATCCAAGTTCTTGCCTGTAGCCCACCAGGAGTCCTGGCTCCAGGTCAGCACCTCACCATGGCCAGAGCCCTAAATGTCTCTGACTGGTCCCAGGCCAGCTCCTGTCCTTGGCTCCCGGCCCTGCTCTTAATCTCTTTGGGCCAGGTCAGTACTCACCCGGGAATCCCAAACCCACCCTCTACCTCCAGAGGGCACCCAGCCTATGCCATGGCCTGGCAGGCAGCAGAGGTGGGTGAGGGATGAGGACTGTCGGAAGTGGCACTGGTTCTGGGCCTGGGAACCTGAGAGGACCTGGGGACTTGGTCATGCCTGGCTGGGTCCCTCCCCCCACAGTAACTGAGTACATACTGCCTCTGCTCAAATGCCTATCCTTGCCAGCAATGGCCAGGTGGGGTGGGCCTGAGGGCTATGGCCTGGGTGGTGGCCCGTGACCCTCCTGGGTGCAGGGGGAGCAGCTGTCCAGGGGCCAGCTCTGACAGGCCAGGATGTGGAGCCCCAGCCACTCCTGCTGATCTTATCTGGGCCTGCTGCGGGCACTATGGGATGGAGAACCTGTTCCATGCGGCCTTGCACCCATCACAGGAGCCAGAAAGTGAGTGGCTAAGCCCCCGGGATAGGCGCCTGGTACGGCTGCGTCCTGTCCCAGCACCGCACACAAATCACTGCCCTGCCCACCAACCCCCCAGTGCTCGCGTGGAGCACTACCTTGTAGAGTGTGTTTCGGATGATCTCGATGTTCATCTCATCCAGGTCCTGCTCCGAGATGCAGTCCTGGAAAAAAGCCGCTGGGGAGGAAAGACGAGGGCATGAGGTGGGCAGGAGAACTTGGCCTAGGCGACAGCCTTGCTGGGATTCAACCTCCCTGCAAGGCACAGAGGGCCCTACAACAAGGCCCACCTTGCCGGGTCCTGGGGGGACTCACACCCGGCCTGGGCTGTTGTCTTGGAAATGGCAGGAGCAGCCCTCTGGGCCACAGACCGCCCTGGGCTTCTCCTGCCTCCTTGCTCCTTAAACTGATTTATAAAGGGGGCGGCCAGCCATACATGATCTAATCGCTGCTGGGGCAGACCCAAGCTCAGACCATGCCAGAGACAGGCTTGCATAAGAGGCCATGATATCCTCCCTTCTTGAGGGGCAGCTGTGGATTTGGGGCTTGATGCCCACTTCTCTGCACTCCCCAGGAGGGCCTCAGGCCCATACTTGGAAAATCAGCATCCCTGTCCTTAGGACAAGGAATGATTTCAACAGCTGGGTGGATGCGAATTAGCAACCCAGTGGGCTGTGTTGGGCTGGAGGTTGAGGCTGGAGCAGGATCCCTCAGGAGGACCTGCAGATCCATTGGCCTGTCTCTTCTTTAAAGATGGAGAATTGTAAAGCCACTAACGGCCCAGAACTAGCTCAAAGTTACTGGAAGAATACATGGCAAAATAAGGCTAGCAGACAGGGCTCTGGCCTCTGAGCCCAGGACTTTGTTTAGCTCAGATCCCTATGGTTCAGTCCTGATGGCTTCCTGGAGGTGGTACCCTGGGACCTAGGCCTCTGGCTATGAGGACATTATATGGTTAAGCCTTCATGTCTTCCCTCCAGCCTCCAGGGCAGGCAGGAGCCAGCAGTGTGTCTAGGTGGGGCCCTGCAGGAAGCTTCTGGCTCCCCTCCCTTCTTTGGCCTGACATGGACCCTGCATCCTGCTGGACGCCCCTGGTACCTGCCTGGAGGAGGCAAGTGAAGCTGTTGGCTTCCCTCCTGTGCCTCACACGCAGCCAGCCTCTCTGGTCCTGCCTAGGCTCCAGCTTGGCGCCACAGTCTGTCCCTAAGCACTCCCAGGATTCCCAGGGACCCAGGCCTCTCTCTCTCCACACCCCATGAGCGTAGCCTTCCTCTGCAATCTGAGAAATCAGACTGCTTGACAAAGTTAGGGTGCCTGGCTCAGCAAAAGCAACAGGAAAGGAGCAGAGGAAGAGGGAGACAGGAGGAGAGAGTGAGAGCGGGAAGTTGAGGGGAAGATAAAGGTAAGCGGCAGCTGGCAAGCCTCACTTTCTGACTCAGGGTCATCCCCTGGGGGTCCGCAAACCCCAAGCGGAGGCACTGATACAGACCCCACCTGCCCATCTCCCTCCTCCACCCAGTGGCTCACCCAGGGGTGTGTCCACCAGAATGGCATTGTAGAGCTCAGCAGGTGTCTGTGCAATGTTCACGGCCTCCATCTGTTCGAAGCTGCCTAGCGGGTGGCACTTGGGCACGAGCTCAGCGATAGAGCGCTGGTGCAGCGTGCCCGTGATGAGCAGGATCACGTTGTCGATCATGTAGCTGTAACTACAGGAGCAAAGGGCAGCATAGCAGCCCATCAGGGCCTGTGGCACAACACCATGCCTGTGCCACCCCACCGCACCGGCCACCAGCCCCTCAACAATGTGAGCTAACTTCCAGGGGTGGAAGATGCACTCCACTGGCTCGTCAACCTGTCCTCTGGGTCCCCCACTCCAGCACCAGGAGCACAGGTCAGGCAGGGCCCATTCTACCCCACAAGGAACTGGGCAACAGGGAACTACCCCACAGTAAGAGCACACAGGGACCCACGGGCACAGGGAGGCAAGGCCCACAGCCCAACGGTGGGAGGGTGTCAGGACCCTGAGAAATAACAGGACTGTGAGATGTTCTGGGAAGAAGGAAAAGTACGTGCAAAGGCCTAGAGGCACTGTGATGGATGCACTTGAGGGGCTGGGCACAGCCAGGACTGGCAAGAGAGGAAGGGCATGGCAACCGGCAAGACAGAGCAGTCAGTGGGCCGGGGCTTGGAGACGGGCTCTGCCAGTCCGGCAGAGGGTCCTGACTTCATGCCGAGGAACTAGGGATCCAGGAGCGAGATGCAAGCAGGGAGCACTGTGGTCCAGTTGGGGCCACACTCTGTCTGCTGGTGAGGACAGGGGAAGGCAGAGATGACAAGAGGAGGAAAGGCTGAGGAGTAGATTGGGGGGCAGAGGGGCCTCTCTCAGGAAGGCCAGAGAGGAGCCAGTGGGAGGACCCATCTGGAGTGAAGGCCTGGGTCACGCAGACAGCTGCCCTATGAAGCCCCACTCCAGAGAAGGGGCACCGCCCTTCGCCCTGAGGCCAGGGCCAAGCATCTACTCCAAACAGCCTGGAGGAGACCCTGAGACTCAGACAGGGGGCTGGGCTCCATCAGTCCCAGGCCCAGGGTCCCCCAGGTCTCTGCCCTGCAAGAGGCCATGCCTGGCTGGTGACATGGGCAGCAGAGGGAGCTGTGGAGCTGGGGAGGAAAGGGGCTGCCCAGTCCAGACTTGGTAAGGGAGGCTCTGCCTCCAAACAACAAGGCACTACTGCCAAAAGGGGCTGGGGCAGAAAGTTCTGTGTAGTCACCCATGTGGGGAGTGGGGTCAGGAGTGGGAGGGTGCTCCAGCTCCCAGTCAGGCTGCAGTAGCCACAACTTTCCTCCAGCCTGTCACCAGCAATGAACTGGAGGCACAAGGGTGTGAGGTGGGGCCCCCATGGCAGGGCAAAAGCTTGGGTGGAGGCAGCTTTCCTCCAGCTTCCCTTCTGGGTGGCCAGAGCTGGGACCTTCCTCTGTGAGAGCATCTTGTGTGCCCAGGGCTGAGGGTGTCCAGGGAAGACCCCTGTTGGAAATGGCCCTCAGTACCAAGGAAAGAAAAGGAGGGAGGTGGTGGTCCAGGGCCCCAGACCTCAGCTCAGAGGGCTGGCCATGGGGGAGCTCCCACAGGGCTTCCAGGAAGGCAGCAGGAGGACGAGACTACAACTCCTGTCCCTGGCTGACCTCCCTTCCACCCGCCACCCGCCCCTGCCCGCTGCACACTCCCCCAGCTCCCACCCAGCCCAGCACCCTGCTACAACCTCTGTTTCTTGGGCCTGGAGCCAGGCAGCTGCCCTCTCTCTGCTCCCAGTCCAGCTAGGTCAACTACAGGATGTGCACTGAGAAGGGACAGACCCCCTTTCCAAACTGAAGGCTTCAAGCAGAGCCCATTCACAGCTGCCAGCCAAGATGTCCAAGTGGCCAGCCTTCGGTCCCTGACCCCATGAGCCAGTGGAGCAGAGGGACCTCAGAGAGAGCCTGCGAGAGCTTCATGCCTTGGTATCTGGCCCCAGCCTACATCTTTACTCCGGACAGCACATCCCTCCCGTCCTGATGCCTCCAGCATCTCATGTGCCCCAAGACCCAGGCTACACATCACCTCCCTGCCACGCTCTACCTGCCCCTCACTCAGCCCCTCTGTGGCCACCATCCTCCTTGAGCTGGCCACAAAGACCCCACCTGCAAGCCTAAGGAAGCTCTTTTACACTTCTCAGAAACCCTTCCGACAGGGAGAGGGAGAATAACATACCCCTTGGACCCATGTTATCCAAGTGATCCCACAACCACCTGCATCACCAGCCCCATAGTCAGAGGGTGGAGGCGCAGAGAGCACTGGCACCAGGCCCACATCACCCCATAAGGCAGAGGAGCGCTATGTCCCCAAGGGCAGTGTCCACATGCCTCTGCCCACGTCTACAGGGCACCCTGGTCTACACGCCTTATCCAGTCTTTCTCCTCAGAGACCAGTTTCCTCTCTGAGAAGCCCCTCCCCCCAGCACACCTGGGACTCAGGGACTCTGTTTAGGTTGGGGCCAGGGCTGGGGCAGGGCCCAATGGAGGTGCCTTGGCCTCCCCAGGGGCCTGGCCCAGGCTTTGGGGGAGAGCCCTGTGGGAAGACTCTGCTGTCTGGCTTTCCTGCTGTCTCTCCAGGAAGGGGGAACAGGCCAGCTATGAGCTCCTTTTCAGCCCTAACAGCAGATATGGGGGCCAGGCCTGCACCTCCCTGGGCAGACTACAAGGCTCACCCAGCAGCGACCCTGCAGGGGCTGGGTCTGCCTCATGGGGCTCCTACTTTTGTCCCCTGCCCAGTGAGGGCCAGAATCCCTTTTGCTGGCAGAAGGGAGGCAGGCATGCCTGGCAGAGAGGACGCTGGCCCAGGTGGCTGCCTTTTCCCCCAAGGCCTTAAGCAGGCAGGGAAATCCTCCTCCTCCTTGCCTGGCTTCAGCAGCTACCTCCCTGCCCCCAGAAAGCCACTCCACCATTCCTCCCTACATTTGGCCTCAACAGGAGGGAAGGAGGTTCCAGCTGGTCAGCATCTCCCTCCAGAGGACGACAGCTGGGGAGTGGATGGCCGGCTGCCTGCCAGGCCCAAGAGGCACAGGGGCCTGGAGGGTGGGGGCAGGGCAGCCTGTAGTCCTCTGCCCAGCAACTCTCCCTCACCCTGTGCCTTTCCGGACTCGGCTTGGGCCCACGGAAGTCTCAGGTTGGAGTTTAGGAGCCTTCAGAGGCCCCAGCCAAGCCCTGGGCCTCTGCTGTGCCCCTTGGTACCACCTGCTGGAGCAGCACAGCTCGCTTCCATGTTCTCAACATCTCAGCTCCAGAGGCTGGCCTGGGCGGTGAGGAGACCATGAAGACAAAGTACCCCCACCCACCTGTCCACTGGAAGGGGCTACCTTGCTGCTAGTGACTGTCTGTGCTCAATCACATATGGGTCCTACAGAGCCCTACCCAGGGTGGAGAGTGAAAACATCAGCCACATCACCTCTCAAGCTTTGGTTTCCCCTCTGTGATCAGGAGGACTGAGGCATGGCCCATAGCAGATCTAGTGAGGGTCTGACCTTCTCCTCATCAAGATCCGGCCCCTCCACAGAGGCCAAGCTGGGTCCTCCCACCTGACCCTCCTGGGCTGCAAGGAGTCCCTGTGTGCTCTCCCTACTCAGGGTGCCACCATCAGGTCCAGGGAAATGTGGCAGTGCTGGCTCTCCCTCAGTGTAGGAGCCCAGTACCCAGAGAGCACAGCTGGCCTAGACCCCAGCCTGCAGAGACCCTGATGTTGACTCCAACTGTGGCAGGAGAGCTAGAGTTCTGGAACAGGCTTCTACAGGAGGTGGTGAGCACTGGAGGGCCAGGATACAGAGGCCCAAGGAAACCTGATGTCCCTCTGTGACCCAGCAGCACTCAAGGTTGGGGGTGATGTGTCCTGGGGAGAATGGAAGGTACGCCGACAGGCTCACTGGCCCTTGAAGCCACTACCCTGGGACAGAGCCTTTCTCTAGCTGCCCCTTCTCGGCTGATGGCACTGAGGGCCCTGGTACCAGGGAAATACAGACCTCAGCTCTCCCAGATGGTACAGCTTACTCATGCTCAGGCTCTGCCAGTGGGTCCCTGGGCTGCAGAAAGTTGCTACCCAGTGGAGATGGCCCCCTGCAGGGAGGCTCACTTATCTAATAAGGACAAAGGCCTTTTGGGCCGTCCCTACCTGGGACTCCCCAGGCACAAGGCTCATTCCTCCCACCTCACAAGCAACTCTCTCCGCTTCCCTTCCAGGGCTGACTCCCCTATGGGAAACCACAAAGGCATGGCGCAGAACAAGATCCTCTCCAAGGCCAAAAAAAACACTAAAAGAGGCTCTATTCCAAGCCGCTTAGCAGGTTAGAGACTAGGCCTGGCAGGAATGTGGCTCTCCAGACCCACTACCATCTGAGCCCTGGATGTGAGGGCAGCCAAAGTGGTGCACAGGAACACACCTGCCTAGAGGGAGGAGGATGGTGACCAGCCCATGATCTGGGGCTGCCCAGTTCAGCACCATGGGTTTTGAAAATGGATGCTGGTAAATGCTGGCTGGGACTGCCCCATGCCACCTCCGGGAACCTTCTTTGGCAGTGCCAGTCTTCACACTTTCCCTCCCACCCACTGGGTATGGCCCCAATGGAGGGAGGCAAGAGGGCTGCACAAGGTGTGGCTTCTCAGACTTCATGGGTCTCTGCTCCCTCTGATCAGGAGTCCCTGGTATGGTGACATATCACATATCAACACCAAGACCACATGACTGATGACAGTTGACTTCAGAGGGACCTCTCTCACTCAGGGTCTGTCTGCCCCCTGCCAGGCCTCTATTCCAGACACCCACTCTCCTCAGTGGCCTCTCTAACCCCACTGCTGTGAGCTACCTATGGCCCCGGCTCCATTTGCTGCAGCTGTGCAGACGCCTCTTCAGGCACTGTCCACACCAGCACTGGTGCCCATCTCACTGTGTCCGTGCATCTTCCTCTGGGCACTGGGCATGGTGCAGAGCAGGTGCTGCTCCTGTGTGCTGGCTGAGGCTATAAAACCACTCAATGCTGTCTCTCACACAGGAGGGTAGAGGAGGCCCTGACCAACTTCTGCTTCTACACCTCAGTGATACGGAACTCACCACCTCCTGCAGAAGCCGCGTCCAGTCATCCTGGAGCAGCTCCAAAAGCAACTAGGAGACAGTCTGAGGATGGAGCTAAGCTGACCTCAGTGGTAGGAGAGGGTAGGAATTAAACCAGAGAGACACCATGAGAGGAAGGAGACTGCGGGAGGGGGTGTGAGAGGAGTGGTCAAGCAAGAGCCTGGAGACCTGGGCCACATGAAGGCCAGGAGATGTCAGCCAGGGCCTCACAACACAGTGACAGGATGGCTGGAAGCAGGCTGGAGGTTCAAAGATGAGGGGGAGGTGAGAGAGCAGAATGAACACAAAAGTTTGGGCCCCAACTTTTAAAGATCTGAGAGATCTGAGTTCATTTTGATGCTGATGGGGAAGAATTTGGAAGGGAAGGTGGCTGCCTAGATAAGAGTGCAAATGAGTGGCCGTCCAGGGTCCCAGGAGGTGAGGTAAGAGGCCCCAGTACATTGATAGAAGGATCCAAGAGAACTCTGCCACTGGAACAGGTGGGGGGAGGGCAGACACAGTGCTGGGAAGCATGTTAGCTTCTATTGTCTCTCTGGAGGAGGAGGTGAGCCATCTGCCCAGAGAGAGGGAGGTCAGGGGTGGAGAGGGATGCTGTCTAAGATGGGGAGAGGAGGTGGCTGGGCAGTGACAAATCAGCTGAGGCCAGCTGAAATGGTGAGCGTGCGTGTCTGGCAGCAGAGATGACCCCACCAGCAACCGGCTTCCCCAGCTTTGCTCTTGACAGTGGATGTGGGGGAGGGCGGCTCCAAGCTGGAGGCTGCTGGGATTCCTCCCGGGCTGGGGGGCTGCCAGTCAGGCAGGACCACAAGACAGGCAGCCAAGAGAACTGTGGATGGTGGCAGAAGAGTGTTTGAATGATGGACCAGGGAACCTCAGCTGGGGAGGGAGGGAAATGAAGACAGAAGGGGCACCAGCGGAGGAAGCAAAGCCCAGAGCTCTGTGGAGTCTGGAACCCATGTCCTACAAGGGACTGAGAGTGGGTTGGAGGGCCTGAAGGCTGTGGGATGAGAAGGGGTGCCTGACTCAGCGATTCCAGGGGTGGAGCAGTCCCAGGTGGTGACTGACATGGCCTTGGGCAGCCCTCTGTGGGGTGGCTGAGTTGGAGAGCAGAGGAGCAGGTCACTGGAGATGTCGAGGTCATGGAATGAGCAGCCACTGGCTCAGGCAGACTGACACGTGGCTGCTGAGCTCTTCCCGAGTGAGGGCAGGAGTGAGGCGGGCGGGAAGACTGTGAGCCACAATCACCCATGAATGGAAGGGGTGGGTAAGTGGCGGATTTGGACAGCCTACCATAGAACGAAGCTTGGCTGCTTGAAGCTCACTTGGTGCTTGCAGCCAACCTCCAGCAAAGAGCTGGCAGCTCTGCAGCCTCAGTCATGCTCAGAGACCTCTCTGGTTTCACAGCCTTGTAGGCTGAGACTGAGCCTCTGTAGGCACCAAAACAGGCCAGAGCTAGCTGCATAGGCAGGTGGGCAATGGGGCATTAGGATGACTGACATCTACCCTCTACCAATGGCATGGCATCAGGCCCCCGCCAGCCAGCCTCGCTGGCAAGGCCAGCACATTCACCAGGAAGGTGAAGGAGCCTTGTGCAAACAAGTCTCAGGAAAAGGCTGGGCTCTGGCAATGAACAGGACGCTTCCTGGTATGCCCTCAGCTCCGGCCTGGGGGCAGGGGCTGTGGTGGCCCAGGCCAGGGGTCGCCCAACAGATGGGGCTGCTGAGGACTGACCTCCGATGTGGCAGCACAAGACACTACATCTCAGGCCCCCCACATCAGCAGGACCATGTCGGCTGTACCTTGACAGAGGCCAGGGCTGAGCGAAGATGAGCCTGGCTAGAACAGCCTGGAGGCCTCCAAGGAAGAACTCTGGTCAGGGTGGGACGGCTTCCCAGCCTTTAGGTGTCCCAGCCCGTGGCTTCCACCAGATTATGGAGCCCTTCTGGCTGCAGCTCTCGAGATCTTGAGCAAGTGGCTGCTCCCTGCTGGGGGAGAGAATCAGGCCAGCAGCGGGGATCTAGCCCTGTCCCTGTGGGGACAAGCAGGGCAGTGTGCCAGGTTCCCAGGAGGAGGGTGGGGGCACTGTAGCCAGGGAATGGTTAAAGCTATCCAGCACTCAGAGGGGCACCTGGAAACACTTCCCCACAACACAGACACTTGCAGATGCACAGCTGATGATGCCTCTGCTCACCACCTGTGCGGGGGGCAGCCACCTGGGCAGGGGCCATCTCTTTGTCTGCCAGGCCCTGCTCATGGCTTCTGGGCCACCTCTATAGGGACCCTGAGTGCCCACCCCCTGCTTGCAGGCCTCAGGGTCCTTTCCTCTGCTCGGCTGCGCCAGGAGTTGGCAAAGACAGGGCTATGCTGAGGCATTGGACAATGGGGAAGCTGGGACAGCCAAGGGTCATATGCGTAGGGGCCTGTCTGCTTGGGTTCCTGGGGACTCGTGTCAGAGTTGCGAAGGGTCAGCAGGCCTAAACTGTCCATCCTAAGAACTGGGCTCCTCAGAGGTGTGCCTATCCTGCAACCTCTGGCCGAGGCATGGGGGATGAGGACATGGTGAGAGCTCAGTGTGGTGCTGTAGGGTGACTGAAGAAAAGGCTTACCACCTTCCCTGTTCTCTGTAACATCAGAGGTGCTGCGAAAGGAGATTCATCTCGCACTTCAATGTGGGACACTCCTGTCTGCCCACTAGGTCCCTGACCAGAAGTGAAGTGACACCACTTTATGGGAGAGGACCTGGACGTCCAGAGTTGTTGAATGACCAGCCGCGTCACACAGCCCAGGAGAACTCTGGAGGCAGTATTCGAGGTACAGAAGCACTGAGGCAGCTAGCCTGAACCCCAAGTGGAAGGGGAAGGTGCTAGAGGGCACACTCACGTAATGAAGTCCAGGAAGCTGGCGAGTGGCTCGTAGGCGTGGTTCCTCATGTGGCGGAACTCCACTACCATCTTCTCCTTGAGTCGGTCATCAATGACCGACACTGTCAGGGGTGACGCTTCGTTGGCCAGGAAGTTGCCATAGTCAGTACTCTGCAGATGCAGCTTCAGGTCTGAAACCCAAGGGCGGAAGGTGAGGGCTGGGCTCGCTAAGCCACCCCATGGACCCCAAGCCCCTATCCCCAACCGAACCTGAGGTCCCAGCCTCTCCCCTGCAGTCATGTCCTACTCTCCTGACCTCCTGCCCCTGGTTCCACCTCTCTATTGGCTCTGGCCAGCCAGGCCCTTGGGCCACAGGCCAGCACCCTAGGCCCCAGGATCCAAGCACAAATAGAATGACTGTTCCCTAAGATGACAAGGCCTGGGAAACCTGAGCCAAAGTTCCAAGGTGCCATCCACAACCCACAGGCTCTGAGGACCTTCTGCATGCTTGACTGTAGAACGGTCCCAACCCACAGCAGAATGAGACATGGGTGCTTGGAGGAGCAAGGCAACAGAGCCCCTGGCAGATCCAAGCATTAGGAAGTAAAGGAGATGCCAAAGCTGTGGGAGTACAGAGTGAGGAAGGCCCAAGATGGGACTGGGAGGACAAACAGGGCACAGCAAAGGGCAGGGAGAAGAGACAAAGGAAACAGAAAACAGGAGGGCACCAGTGAAGAGTGGTCTGGAGGATGAATAAGTGGCATGATGGTGAGATGAGACCGGGTGGAAAGATTGGGCATCCTCTGGGAGTAGTGGTCTCTCTTAGGCCCTTGGGACAGGGGTGAAGGAAAAGGGAGGAGAGGACAGGGCAGAGGGGCCCTGGGGAAGCAGGACAGGTGAGACCAGGTGGGATCATGGCATCAGCCTAACAGTCTCTGGCCTCTGCCCTTGCCCCATCCCTTGCCCCCAGCCTATTCACCATACAGCAGCAGTGATCTTTTTTAAAACGCAAGCCAGACTGCATCACTCGCCTGCCTCAAACCCATTAATGCTGTTTCACTGAGTGGGAGCTGATGTCCTTTCAAGGGCCCCCATGTGGTACCCCAATCTCCACCTGGCCCCTCTGGCTTTGTTCCTACCCTCACCCCCTTGCCACTCCTCAGAGGTCCCGAGCACATCCTCACCTCAGGCCTTTACCCTCTTCCCTGCCTGGAAGGCAATGGTGGTCTCCAGCCCTTCCTTCAGACCTCTCTTCAAATGGCCCCTCTTCAGAGGCCTCTCCTGCAGCCCCCATCACTATCCCTTTTTCACCTGTCAGTTTTCTTTGTAGCACTGAGCCCACCTGACACAGGAACCACCTAAGCTCCACAAGGGCAGGGACTGTAGGTCACTGTGGTATCCTAGAATAGAGTATGTTCTGGTGTGTTTTTGTGCTCAGTAAATAACTGTGGAATGAATGAAAGAATGACAGGAGGGTTGGGTGGATTCAGCAAGATGGCTTACTCCTGAATTCTGAAACAGGAGACACTGTGGCAGTTATGGCAGAGCTCAGCACAGAGGCTGAAGAGGGACATGTAAAGGGTGTGTGTGTGTGTGCGCGCATGTGCCCGCATGCATGCTGGCCCAAGGGCTGAGGCTGGCTTCTGCTGTCTGAGGACTACATGCCTCTCTGTCCCCTGGGGAGGCTGCCCAGCGGATGACAGGATGGGGCACACTTGTGACCATTTCCACAAACCCTCCTGACCAAGGCCTCCTTGGGTGTCCTTGGCACCCAGAGGGCCATGCTGTCCTGGGCTGCTTAGGAGAGAAGGGAGGGTGGGGCACATAATCCCTTTCCAGGCTGAGGGGCCCCTCCACAGGAGGGACCTTCCTCCTGTACCCCAAGAGAAAAATCTCCCCAGCCTGGAGGGTCAGCCTGGAGAGAGGGAGGAGAGGGTTATGCAAGCCGCTGGAAGGGACCATGCCTTCCAGCTGCATCTCTGGGTGGGCGGGTGGCAGGGGGCCCTCACGTCCTCTGTGGCTCCTAAGCACTGAAGGAGTGGACTCAATCTTATTGGGGCTGGCAGGAGGAACCTGCTGCCTTCCCCATCACGCTACCTACCACTCACACCTACTTTTCTTCCATGGCCACTTGTGCTAGTTTGGACATATTATGTCCCCCAAAACACCATTATGTTTGATGCAGTTTTGTGTGGGCAGATGTATTAGTGTTGATTTGATTGTAATTCTTTGAGTGTTTCCATGGAGATGCCACCCACCCAACTGTAGGTGATAACTGATTAGAGCATTTCCGTGGAGGTGTGGCCCTGCCCATTCAGTGTGGGCCTTGATTAGTTTAGTAGAGTACTATATAAACTCAGACAGAAGGAACAAACTTACTACAGCCAAGAGGGACACTTTGAAGAATGCACAGGAGCTAAGAGAGGAGCTGCAACTTTACAGAGACATTTTGAAGACGGCCATTGAAAGCAGAGTTTTGCTAACGCTTTGGAGGCACTAGCCCAGAGTTTGCCCCAAGAAGCTGCAGTCTAGAGAGGAATGTCCTGGGAGAAAGTCATTTTGAAAACAGAACTCTGGAGCAGACGCCAGCCATGTGCTTTCCCAGCTAACAAAGGTCTTCTGGATGCCATTGGCCATCCTCCAGGGAAGGTACACAAATTGTTGATGCATTACCTTGGACACTCTATGGCCTTAAGACTGTAACTGTGTAACCAAATAAACCCTCTTTATAAAAGCCAATCCATTTCTGGTCTTTTGCATCCTGGCAGCATTGGCAAACCCGAACACCACCCAAACAGGGGATGGAATGAGAGGGCTAGGTGGGGCAAGAGAACCAACCCCTCTTCTTCCACTCACATACCTGCTGTCTCTGTGAGCCCATGTCCTCCCTCCAGGCCATGTGCAGTCAGCACCTGCCCATGTCCTGGGCCTTGCTCCTCCCACCCTCACCACTGTCTGGCCAAGCCCTTGTTACTCCTGGAATACGGCATGGGTGAGAGAAGGCAGGCCCTCTTAGTGGGCAGAGGATTCTGGCCTGGGCCCAGCAGGTGCTCAAATCCCCACGAGAGACAGCAGCCAGGAGCCAGGGCTGGAATGCAGCATTCTGGGTCAGACCATCTGGTGAGAGAGCTGCCAGCCCAAACCTGTCCATTTACCCAGCTGCTGCTGCAGCCAGCCCACAGCCCGTCGCAGGCTGTGGAGACGACTTCTTTTCCAGATCATAGCCTGGGCCAGATGCACATGGAGGGCACCATGTCAAAACCCAGTCCTCTTGGCAAGGCCCCTGTGCCTGGGGCCTGTGATTGTCCAGGTCAGCACGTCCAGGCCCTGGACCCTGGCCCAGCCTCTGATTCCTCCCGCCTTAGGCATCCAGGGCCAGGCTTCCCCTGGGCACACTTGCACACCTGCCCTCCATGCCCTTCTGAGCCCCAGCACACGCTGCTGAGAGGCTTCCCCAAGTGCTGTCCCCGCCCACTCAGGATCCTCATGAGTTCTTTAGTGGGTGAAACTTTCTCTGCCCCAGCCATGGCCTTTGCCCCACATGGCTTCTCTCCCTGGGAAGGCGAGCTCAACAACTTCCCCACTGCCAACTCCCCTTTTCCCTTTCCAGCCCTCAGTGATGCTTCTTCCAACACCTGGCACTGGTCAGGTGGGACTCATCACCCCAAACTGAGAAGGGGAAACCAAGACCCACTCTAACTGGATACTCTTGGGGGCTCCAGCATCCTCAGCCCCAGGCCAGGAGCAACCTTTGTGCTGGGCTCATCTCCCAGACTCAGAAACGGAAAGTCAGAGGGGACAGGGAGCTTGTCCAGTCTCACAGTCAGGACTTGGAGGGGCAGGGCCGTGGGTCAGGCCTGGTGGAGTCTTTCTCCAACTCTGGTCTCCTCCTTTCCCCCCTACTCTGCACCTCCCTGACCACAGGACAGGCCTTTCTGATACACACCCAGATACCCAAACAGGCTGGGGTCCTCTTTAGTCCCAGAACCACAGGCAGGTGGTGGAGGGGTGGGAGAGGCCAAGGGTGTGCCCCTCCCCGGCCTCAGGGGCAGCCTGGACACTGGACACTGCTGACCTGACAGAGGCCCTGGACTATCAAGACTCAGGGACAACTCCTCTGGCATCACTTGTGGGACCATCCATTCCGAGAAGCCAGGAACATTTGCAGGAGTGAGGGCAGTGAAGCTGAGGGGTGAGCTCTCCTTTTCATGCACCACCCCCCAGCCTTGGGGCTTAGCACAGGCCTTACAGCAAACACCCCTGTGCCTTGGCTGCCGTGTTCTGCTGACGTTGCATCTGGGGAAGCCGCAGCTCCGAGCATGGCTGGAACGCGGGCAGCGGGTGGTTTCTGCTGGGGTTTGTCGGATCTGAGCAAACCCGGGAGACTGTCCCAAGAATCCTGCCCAAGGTTGGAGGAGTCTACCCTACCAGGAAACTCATTTGAAAAAGCCCCCAGGGACGATGTCAAAGGGCCATTCCAGACCACTTTCCCTGGCCTAGCCCCACTTCTCCCTGTGACTCAGGGAGAGGGGACAGCCTGCCAGCCAAGGAGGCGACTTGAAGAGAGACAGGCTAGCCAATCCCTTGGCTCACCCACGAGGAGGCCACACGGGGCTTCTGAACCAGCCCTGACCCTGTTCAAGAAACTGGCACCCAGGCCCAGTGGCTGGCAGTCCTGGCATCCTCAGCCCCAAGCCCTTTAGACTGTCCTCAAGGGCTGGGACAAGGCCAGGTAAGACCCCCTCCCAACAGCCCCCACCCCCACTTCCTGTTCTCTTTGAGGGATGCAGAGGAGGGGATGTGACTGGGGGTGAGGTCTGAGTATGGGAGGAGAGGGCTGGAACTTGCTGAGAGCTTCGTGGGAGACCCGGCCACCCAGCCCTGGACCAGCCCCCAAGGGCAGCAGAGGATGAGGACAGCAGGGGCTCCGGGGCTGCACTGGGTAGTTCTGCTCTGTGCCCAGGGCTCAGCCGCCTGGCAGCCTCAGTGACAGCCCCTGAGAGCCCCAGACATGGCCAGGCTGAGGCATGATCAATGTCCTGGTTAGCACAGACTCGGGGGACTGCTCTGGTCTACCCACAAGCCAGCTGTCTACCCCAAATCCTCCCATCCATGGCCTGGCACCAGGAGTGTCTGGCCAGCTCAGGATCTCTCACAGCAAAAGACTTCCTCAGAGGCTGCTTTCTCATGTCCAAGAAGATGCTGCTGCTATCAGGAAGTTCCCTCAGCATTCTGACCCGAATCCCTCCTGAGAGGAAGCTGACCAACTCAGTTTCCCAGTGTCTCCAGCCTCCCATCAAGGCTCTGGGTCTTGCTCCTCAGCACCCCTCAACCCACCTCCTCTGCTTTCAGTGCCAGCAAGAGCTGCCGGGCCAGGGTCATGTCCCTGATGTTCTGGTGAGTCAACCCAATCTCCTGATATTCCCAGGCCTCTCACCACAATGGTGTCCTTTCGCCAGTCGCCCAGCCCACATCTTGGCTCCCTGTTCCCAAGTCCGCTCTCCTCACCATCACCAGAGTGAAGAACTCCAGCTCCAATGTGTCTGTCACCTTTACCCAGTGGCTCCTGAGGCCGTGTTGCTAACAGCTCTGTCTCCTCCCCACCGCCTATGAGGCCAGATGCACCAGCCCTTAGCCGCCCCAGCCTTGGTCCTCAACTGTCTGGTCTACCAGCACTATTCTCCAGCTAGAGCCACCCTCCTGTGATCTCTGCCCCAGCAAATGCTCCAGAGAAGCCCACAGGTTGTCCTAGAGAGAAATCCTTGAAGAGTAGAAAGCAAGGCTTCTTCCTTAGGCCCCGCTGGAGAGGCTGGGCTGGAAGGACACACACCCAGCCTGGAAAACAAAAGTACCTGCCCCTCTCCTCCACAGGGCAGTGCTGTACACCTTGAGGTTGCCCATGTCAAAGACCATCGCCATGGCTCCAGTAGGGGCCAGCTGAGCTCACTGGTGGTACCTGATCTGTACTGCAGCCCCAAACCCACGTGATGACTGTTCCTCTCAGGCTGGAGCAGACTCGAGCTGGCCCCGTAACTCCCAGCTGTCTCCCCGCCCCTGCCTATCCCTCATCCTAGGTCTCCTAGGCCAGGATCCTTCAGCAGTAGGGATAACCACCCCAGCCCCTGACTAGTAGGGTGGAATGGGGAACCCCCGGCCTGACCAGCGTTCCCTGCTCTCCGTGAGTCAAGTGTGGACTTGGCAGCCAAGCTGGGCAGCTGCCACCCAC